>PVLD010003601.1:83082-139606 GCA_004027595.1 Dinomys branickii
AACTCGACCCCCTTATTATTAGAGAAGCTCAGGACCTCACTGTTGCTGAGGATGGCTGTGATGCCTTTTGGGGGAGCTCTGGTTCTGAGGGTCACTTCCTGGCTCAGTGCAGATCCCTCAGCCTGCTAGCACAGATCCTTCATCCTGCTAGCACAGACTTCCTAGATTCCACCACTGACCTTTGGGCCTTTGCAGTGTTGATCTGTGAAACAAGCCTTCATGAGATATTGTTGTGGGCTCTGGGCCTCCAGCTGGATTTGTGGGAGGCATTGTTATGAGCTCTAGGTCCTCAGCGGAACTCATGCAGGACATTTCTGTGGGATCCAGTCCCTCAACCGGATTCTTGGTCTATAGTCTGTGGACAGACTTCCTGCACTCCTTTGTATATCGTTCTTTGGGTGACTATTATAAATAATCTTACAAATTATGTGTCCTGTATTATACATTGTTTCCCCTTGCAAAAATAAGCTCCAAACCACAAAAATACCTGCTTGCTTTGTGCTCACTTCCCCATTTGATTCCAGTTTACTCAATTTTACCTGAACAGTTATACTTGGAGGCCCAGAGCCCACAACAGTATCTCATGAAGGCCTGTTTCACAGATCAATGCTGCAAAGGCCCAAAGGTCAGTGGCGGAATCTAGGAAGTCTGTGCTAGCGGGATGAAGGATTTGTGCTAGCAGGCTGAGGGATCTTATAATCTTATTGGCTGACCATAGTTTTGTCCCACCTCATAATTTCTCATTTTTCCCTATCTTGGACCCGCTTCACCTCGTGTTTTTGCTGTATAGAAGTCCCTAGAAAAGAGAGTCTTGGGCCACACACTCGGGCCCCCTTGTCCCTCTTTGACAGAGGCTGTCTTTCCTTCAATATATTCTGCTTTTAACTTCTATTTTTCCTAAAATTCATTCTTTGATTTTAGAGGACATGAACTTGTCTCAGATATCATTCCGGTTGGGAGATTTTATTTTCCTGTATCACCTGCGGGGGAGGGAGGGTTGAGAGGGTTGAGGTAGAGGGCTGACTGTGGCTGGGGCCCCAGAAACACCTGGGAGACCACCAGCGGCCTGGAGCAAGGGAAGGTGAGCTCCACTGCCCCAGGCATTTCCCGCTGCTCTAGCTTGTGTGCTTGGCCATGCTGCCACTGGGTGGGCATCAGTCTTTGCACTTAAAAAAATACCCTCTCTAGATTTTTTCTATTTAACTATTAAATAATATAAATAAGTAATCTTTCACATGAATTTATTAAAGAGTAAATGTCCCCAGTATGAAGTTTTACTAGTATTTCTTGTGACATCTAACTATATGGGAGGCACTGTGCTGGGTTGGCTGTTTTGAACAATGATCTTTTTTTCACGGTGTGCGTGTGTGCGTGCGTGTGTGTGTGTGTGTGTGTGTATGTGTGTGTGTGTCTGCGTACAGAGGAAACAGTTTGGGTGAGACTGAAGTGATTTAAATAGAATGCTCCTAGAGCACCACAGTGGTGAGCTGACATTGAGCTCAGCCAAAGTTGAGGGGAAGGGAAGGAGTGCCTGGACGGGAAGGTTAATAGAAAGGCTGTGAAGGAGGAGAGTGGGTAAATGTTGGGAGGTCAGGAAAGGGCAGTGAAAGGCCTTGGTGAGGGCGGGACTACTAAATTTTACTCCACAGTAAGAAGCCATTTGGTGTTTCTGAGCACAGGAGTAACACTGTCACTGAAAATATTATTCTGGTGCTGTGTTAAAATACACGTATATGCAAAGAGATTTGCATAAGGACACAGGCAGGGAGGCAGGTTGAAAGCTGTTGCTTCTTGGCTTGTAGAGGCCCTTTAAGAACATCTTAAGATGGATCCGGGGATATAGTTCAGTGGAATAAGTGCCTGTCTGGCAAGCACAAGGTCCTGAGCTCAATCCCCAGTACCACACACACAAAAAAAGAGAAAATTTTTTTTTTTTTTTTTTTAAAGAATAGGTTCACCTTTATTCTTCTTCTTTTTTTTTTTTTGTTGCGGTACTGGGGATCGAACTCAGGACCCTGCGCTTGCTAGGCAAGCGCTTATTCCACTGAGCTATATCCCCAGCCCCTAAAAAAGAGAATATTTTAAGATATAAAACTAAAGTAATGATAGTATCTTTGTACAAATTTTTGAATTAAGTCAAAATATAAGCTAAATTAAAATATACTAATACTTAGAGACATGGGCTGATTTTTCTAATATACAAAGACTTCTAAAAATATAAATATTAACAAGGCAATAGAAAATACTGGCAAAACACGTAAGTAGGCACATACAGAACAAAGACATTAAGGGGAATAATGAATGGAAAAAGTTCCCTAATAGTTAAAGAATTTTTATAAAGATTTCTTTTTCTCTTCTTTTTTTAAATAAAGATTGCTAAAGACAAAATAATGGACAATACCGGAGTGTGTAGAGATCCAGGCACATTTTCGTACAGGTTTAGAAATAAAAATCTAGTAAAATTAGTACGTCACACCCCTTGATGGAACAACTTCTTGAAACCATCCATTTCGAAATGCTTACACAAAGAACGTGTACAGAGAAATATGGTTTAAGCAGAGAAATCTAAACCTCACTTATGAATTTAAATTTTTATGTCCAAACCAGGCATGCTACAGCTATAGTGCCTATGATGCCTGTAATCCCAGTACTCAGGAGGCTGAGGCAGAATTGCCAAAAGTTCAAGGCCAGCCTTGGCTACCTATTGAGTTCCAGGTCAGCCTGAACTGCATAGCAAGACCCTGTCTCAAAAAAAAAAAGAAAAAATTTTATGTCTATTCGTAAAATTCCAGTTTTTAAAAATTAAAAGATGCCAAAGGTATATTTCATATAGAAATAAATTACCAAATAGTATGTGGCCAACATTTTGGTAACAGTGACTTCTAATGTGGTCACAGTAATTTTTTTGCATGTGTGTGATGCAGGGGTAAATGCAGAGCCTTGTCCATGCCAGGCAAGCACTCTATCACTAGGCTACATCTCTAGCCCCAGTGACTATCACTTGGGGAAAAAGTACAGAGATACTGCACTTACTGTTATACTTCTACATTTCTATAAAATTTTAATTTTTTTTACAAAATGTTTTGTAAGTACAAATAATGCAGTTTTTTTTAAAACCTAATTTATTCATCATACTTTATAATTTTTTTCTTGTTTAGAGAATATCATCATTTTTTTCTCAGGTCTTACGTGAGGGTGGCTGTGCAGATCCTCCCCACCAGGACCACCAAGTGGGCTGTAGACTGCGTCCCAGCTATGTGTTGTTTCACAAGAAGTCATCACCCTTCCTGTGACAGCTTCAGAACTACTTGGACCCAGAGCCCGGAGATGTGCATACTCTCACTGCCCCCTGGGGCATGGAGTGAACCCCCCCATCCTGAGAGCCCAGTGTGCACATATCTAAGGCAATATGCAGATTGTGTGTGGAGGATATACTAGGTATCCAGAGAACTGACAGCATATGTGCAAAATCTTGTGACCTTCACTTCTTGAATCCTCTGAGGCCAGAGTGGGAACCCTATCCTGTTTGCTGTTTCCTTGATCCTCCAGCATAAGCCCACATAGAGCTCTTTGTGGGTTCTATCTCACACTGAGCAAAAGAACTCAAGGTTGAGCTGGTAACAGTAACAGCTGAGAGCTGGTAAATGAAAGAGCTGTGCTTTGCCTTTTTGTGCTCATGCTCAGAAACAGAACAAGACCCTCACTAGATTGGCTGTACCTACAGAGTACAGGGGAAAGAAGTAGTCTTTTCGCCATTGTCCCCTGGGGCTTGTGTGAGTAGGAACTGGATAGATATAGGTCTGTAACTATAACCGTCCATGTCATCCTCACAATCCCAATCCTGATGGCTGATAGAGAAGCCTTGGGAGAGATTACAGGCAGGAAGCAAACGTATAACTCTGGTCCTCAGTACCAGGTTGTTGCATTGTGGGTCCGTTGCTCTCTGGTGCCACAAAACTATTTGGGGTGGCCAATGCAGAGCTCAGTGGTTGCTTCCAGCTGCTTCGTGAAGATGCTCTCAACAGCAGTCTTGCAGGCCTAGAAGGTACAGTGCTATGGGATTGGATGGCAAAATTGATGTCAGCTCTCAGCAGGTTTGGATCTCACCATGATGTGAAATGTTGGCTAATCGGCCTTCTGAAACGGTGATATGCTTTCCTTTAGCCACTCCACCTTATCTTCAAAGTTAATGTACAAATACGGTCTTATTCCCAGCACTGAAAAAGGCTGAGACAGGCAGATCACCAAGTTCCAATCCTACCTGGGTAATTTAGCAAGATCGTGTCTCAAAGTAAATAGAAAGGATGGGGGATGTAGCACAGTGTGAAGGTCCTGGGTTCAATTCCCAGTACTACAAAAACAAACAAAACATGCTAAGATAATTCTTTCAAAGTCTCTTAGTGGAAGATTTGGTATATTTTCACATTAGACTTTTCATATTGTGACCCTATTTAAATGTTATAATGTAACAATTATGTAATGAGGAATATTTAAGCCCCATATAATCATTTTTAATTCTAACATTAGTAAAAGAAAATGTGTCTCACCAAACAGATAAATGCAGCACAGTTTACTTTTATATCTTGAAAATACTGGTAGAACTCCCAACTGTTACAGATCCTATCCCTTTCTAAACTCTTCCAGATACTGTCACTGTACCCCTCAGCCTCTTCTGAAGAGGAATGCAACCAATAGCAGTGAAATATGTTTGGGGGCCATTATTTGAGTACTACTCTCTCATCCCTCTTCCACAGTTGGCCAGTAGCCAGAAAACCCTGTAAGTCTCTCTTTCAAGAGAGCTCCCTAAAACTAGTTTCTATCAACCTTCCCCAGCAAGATGCCAAAAGACATTACAGAGGGCAGTAAAAGTCTGGGTATACTATAGTGTCCAACCTATAAATTATGAGGCTTAATTCAATTTGCAATTCTTTCCTCACCCCAGTTTTTTTGGGGGGCAGGGTCTCACTCTGTAACTCAGGTTGGCTTTGAACTCACTATATAGTTCAGGCTAGCCTCAAACTCATGACAATTCTTCTGCTTCAGTCTCCTGAATGCTAGGATTACAGGCCTCCTCTGCACAAACTCACTTTTTGCTTACTCTCTGGATTCTGGTCTCATTTTGGATGCTTTTCTGATTATGCTTACATTGTAATGGGCGGTGACTTTTAGCACAACATTTTAAGATAGACAAGCCTCAAAATGTGTCTTGAGAAACATCCTGGAGGGGTTGTAAAGAGTTAACTTTGTAGTTCTGACTTTGTCCTGGAATTCTTCTCTTTGCCTGAATTGTTAGAGTATATATATCATTATGGCCAGAGCCTGACCTGGTCACAGGGTGCAAGGTAAACAACTATGGCCAGGCCTAGACATTCCAATCTATTACCATGGAAACCAAAAATGTATGTAAGGTGAGAACAAAGGCAGTTAAGTGCCGCATTCTCTGGTTGGGAATGGGGGGCAATGGCCAGTCCAAACTGATCCTAAATTAAAATTAATTAAAACTCCATTTGTTCTGAATGAGTTTTTGGATCCCCTGCGGAGTTTGACCCGATTTTTGATTTTTGCCACAACAACATACTGGCATGATCTTTTTGCCTCTTATTGGAACACCACAGCTATATATGTCTTCTTGTTTGACATGATGAAACTTAGTTCAAACTTAATTCTGTGATTATCAAACTTAGTTCTGTGGCCTTCATATTTCAGAGGAATGTTGTATAGGCAGTGTGCAAGACCTCTCACTCCTTGGCCTGGGGATATAGCTTAGTGGTAGTGCACTTGTGAGGCTCTGGCTTCAATCCCTAGCATCAAGGAGAAATCTTTTATTCATGAGCTTAATCTACCTCTCTAGAAAACAAATTAACTAGGAGAATGAACTAAGGTTGATGATCGGTCTCTTCACCTGAGTATTCCTTTTCTTCCCACACACAGTTATTTCCCAGGACAGTCTCTGTACACATTCACTGTCATTTACTAATCTCTTCATAGTTCTCCCTCAAATTCTATTCTTATAGTTTGACTTCAGCTGTCAGTGATAGACTAACCCCAAGTCTCACAGAAAGCCTGAATAGACATAAAGACCATTATGTGCAAGAGCACCCCTGAGAATGAGAAAACTACTGGTCTTTTAGTCATTCATCTCACTCAAGATGTTTCTTATTTAACGTTTTTCATATTTTTCTTTTTTCTCAGCATTTCCACATGAAGTTACTCACATTAGCAGGTTTTCTCCAGTGTGAATTTTCTGATGTTGACTCAGGTGACAGCTCTGACTGAAGGCTCTCCCACACTCACTGCACTCATAGGCCTTCTCTCCAATGTGGGCTCTCAGGAGTCGGATAAGGTGTTCACTCACTCAGAGGGCTTTCCCGCATTCGCTGCATTCATAGAGTTTCTCTCTAGTGTGCATTCTCTGATGCTGGACAAGATGTGAGTTCAGGATAAATGTTCTCCCACATTCATTGCATTCATAGGGCTTTTCTCCAGCATGGCTTCTCTGATGCCTAACAAGCTGTGAGCTATGCCTGAATGCTTTTCCACAATCACTACACTGATAGCTTTTCTCTCCACTGAAAATTGCTGCAAATTAGATTTGTCCCCTTAAAAGAGTTTCCATAGTGGAGAATTTTTTCTCGAGGACAAATTCTTTGATGCTTAACAAAATCTGAATTCCATTTGAAACTCTGGTCATAAGGATCATGTTTACAAGGTTTCTGGCATGTGAATTCCTTTGAGTTCATATCCAAACTTTTAAGGGGTGGCGACTTTTAGCACATCATTTTAAGATAGACAAGCCTCAAAATGTGTCTTGAGAAACATCCTGGAGGGATTGTAAAGGGTTAACTTTGCAATCCTGATTTTGTCCTGGAATTCTTCTCCTTGCCTGAGTTGTTAAAGTATATATCATTGTGGCCAGAGCCTGACCTGGTCACATGGTACAAGGTAAACAACTGTGGCCAGGCCTAAACATTCCAATCTATTACCATGGAAACCAAAAATGTATATAAGGTGAGAACAAAGGCAGTTAAGGGCCACATTCTCTGATCGGGAATGGGGGCAATGACTGGTCCAATTGGTTCTAAATTAAAATTAATTAAAACTCCATTTGTTCTGAATGAGTTCTTTGATCTCTTGCGGAGTTCAACCCAATTTTTGATTTTTGCCATAACAACTTCTCTCACATCCATACTGTCTTATCTCACCTGTGAGTACTGTGAGTATATTTTTTGGGGTAAGAATTTTACTAAAACTTCCATGTTTGGAAGATGATGGTCTCTGAGATTCATCAGGTTCTTTTTCCTTTTGCTTCTTTACAGACTTATAGATGAGATGTCCTGAGGCTCAGCAGATTCTTCTGATGTGTACTGTGAGACTCTTCCTGATTTAATTCTCTGCAATTCCATTTCTTCATAAATATCCAGTTTAGGCAAGGATTGGGCGGGAGTGTGGGAAAGGGAAACAGGATATTACAAAAAGGGAAGTAGGAAGTCAGGCCAGTGGCTTAGAGGAAGAAAGGTGGTGCTTAGCATATGACCTCTAGAGGTCAGTGCCATTTTGGCTTGGCTCCATACTGGCTGAGCACACTTGATCACCAGCGCCAGATTGGCTGGTTGCCATAGTTACTAGGCAGGACCCAATCATGTTAGTTACCTATTCAGAATGTGGAGCTAGGATTGTTACAGCTATTTAGAATGAATAACTAGGATTATGGTAGTTTTCCAGCCCAAGACCTGCCCAGTCCTCATGGCAACAGTCCAGTGCTGAGTTATAATGGTGCCTAGCTCCTTCTTCCCAGAGACCCCTGTAGTTTCTTCTCAGCTGCCTTTGCCAAAGCCTGCACACATCAACAATGATCCAATCCCCCTTCAGCAAGTTATGCTGAACAGCCTATGTCTGCTACCCAGTGCCCCCTCCCCTCAGAGTGCATGTAAGCTCCAACCCTGTCCTTTGTCTTCAGAGAGCCAGCACAACTGTTCAGGTGCTGACTCTCTCCATGCCGGCATTAAACTTTTTTTTTTTTTTTTTTTTTTCGGGACCGGGGATCGAACTCAGGGCCTTAGTGCTTAGCGGCAAGCACTTAGCCCACTGAGCTGTACCTCCAGCCCTGCATTAAACTTTTATCTCTTGCTGTTTATATCTCTCTCCTCCTCTGCGTCGTGTTAGATTGCGTACCTAACTCTCAATCAGATTACGTATAAATCTCTTAAATAATAGAATAAGGGAACTCTTCCTGAGGACCACATGGTAATTTGAGTCAGTGTAATTGGCTCCTTGCCCAAAAGTCCAGTAGGTTTTCTACTGCTCTAATAATTCCTTATCTGCCTTCCTAATTTCATAGCGCAGCCCATGTTTTGATTACTGGAGTTTCACTGCGGCCCCAGCACGCAGAAAACACGATAGCTAGCTGTGTGAACCGGGCACCAGTGGTGTTACGGTAATGGCCCCTGCTAGGAGGGCAGCAGGCAGCCTGGAGGCCCCCTCCAGACGCCCGAGATCCCCGGACCAGCGCCAGACGCGCCCGAACCCCGCCCTCAGCCCTCCGCGATGACGTCACGTGCTCCTGGAGCCCGTCTTACTCTCCAGAGAAGGGCTGGCGCGAAAGCCAGCCGATGCCGAAGGTGGCACCTCCTTTCTGCTGGGTTCTTCTGAGGCGCAGGGTTCAGGCACCGCAAGGATGCTGTATCCTGAAAGAGCCACGAAAGGGCCTGGATGTTTGGAGGGTGACGCAGGGCCGGTTACCTGGGCAACAAGGTGCACCTTTCCTAAGGTGCTGATTCCGGTCCGGCACTTCCGGTGGAAAGACTGAGTGGCTTCACCTCTCTCTTGGAATTGGTTCCAGCCGGACGCTTCCAATGGGAGGATGAAGAGGCGGGACGCGTCTTTTCTTTCTTCATTTTCTTCGTGTGGTAGTACATTTGGCACTGTTGTGTCCCCCTACTTCCTCAGCCTCGACTTTAGTTTTAGGTGACGAAATTGTAGTCCGCGTAGCAGGAATGTTGAACTTCACCCAGACCTTAAAATCTGCGCCCCAGTGCAACCCTGTTTCTGGAGTTCTTTGTTGTCTCTCCTACCCTGGCAGAACTCATATACAAAATGGGGTTAAACATAACCCTTGGGGTATGCTGGCCCTTAAACCATCAATACTTTATAGTGTACAATCTGTAAGAACGATAGGTTGATAGTAATTTACGTTTACTGCTAGTCTTTGTCAAGTCTCTTTGTACCTCTTCTGCATGTAACCACTAACAAAATTTGTTCATTGTTCCCATGATTTTTTTTTTTAGAAAATAGTTCTGTTGGATACATATACACGGCCAAGTTATGTATGGTTTGATTTTAGTTGTCTCTAATCTAAAAGGCATCAATGCTATATGTAACCTGTTTGCTTCTTTTCTGTCAACAATATGTTATTAAGATTTATTCACATTGTTGAGTTAAAATTATCAGTAGTATGTAACATTCCAGTTATGAATACGGCACTGCATTTGTTCATTGTTCCAAAAATGGACTAGTAGACCATAATCTCTCTTTGGGATTACTACAACAATTTCAGTGAACCCTTTGATTTCACTTGAATTGGCTATGTTTTATTCTCAATAAAGTAGATCCAGTGATACTGTCTAAGCATAAATTCTATCACGATCTTCAGTTTAAAACCTTCAGAAGCTCCCCATTTTGTTAAAGATAAAACCCAAAATCCTTAGCTTGGCCCATAATATCCTGTATAAATTTTACTTTGTGTAATCTGGTGCAAGATTATACATATAATCTTTTGCATTTGCTCATTCTGCTCCATCCCTTGGAATTTGTTGTCTAGAATATGCAAGAAATATTCTTGCCAAGGTTCCAATTATTTGCTCAAAGTATGGCTAATTCTCTCCCTTCGAATTTTTGCCCAAGCTGTATCTTCTCAGTAAGATTTGCACCTGTCCGTATCCCCTACCCCTCTCCAGTCCTGAGGGTGGAATTCTGGTCCTCACGCAGGCTAAGCAGGGGCTCTGTCACTGAGCTACGTACTCTGCCCTCTATCATACTTTCTAATACTATGCAATTTATTCATTATGTTGGTTTTCTTCTAGGCTACAGTATAAGATCTTTAAAATCATGTTCTTGTCTCTTTTGTTCACTACTCAGTGCCAGTATTTAGGATGAGGCTTATCATGAAATCTACTCTCAATAAATGTTTGTCAAATGAATGGGCATTTAGATTATTTCCACTTTTCAGAAGTTACAAACGATGCTTCTATGAATCCTCTTGTACATGCACAAGAGTTTCAGGGATATAATTACTGAATGTATGGCATATAAGTGTCAAATATTGGAAACTAATGTCAAACTATTTTCCAAAGTTTATTCTCGCATCATCCATGCTTAAGAGAGTATGTTGATACATACTCTCTTTAACGACTGGTTTGGTAGACTTTTAAACTTTTTCCAATTGAAAGGGCATAAAATATGGCCTTTATATAACTCCAAGAGATTGGACACCTTTTAATCTTTATTGCCATTGTGTTTCCTTTACTATGATATAACTGCTATCTTTTGCCCATTTTTCTATTAAATTCTTTAAACTTTTCTTAATGGTTTGTATGAGTACATATTCTAGATACCTTTTTTTTTGTTGGTTTTATGTGTTACAAACATTTTCTCCTAATTGTAGCACTTTGTTTTTGCATTTGTTGTGGTTCTTTTGATGAATAAAAGTTGTAATTTGAATATGGTAGGTTTATTACTATTTTCTTTTACAATTAGCAATTAATGAGGGCTGTCAGAGAGCTAACCAGCAACATTCCCAGCAACTATGGAAATATGTCTTCTGAAGAAGGACCTGTGAGGCACAGATCCCTGATGTTTATTACAGGTGAAAATTTGACATATTCTTTCAGTTTTCCTTGTACTTGGGGCAAGGGTATGTGTGCCATGTGTGATCACTCAGGTGTGCCTATTATTTGAATTTAGTGTAGGTGATACAAAGAACTAGAGGCACTAGAAAAATCTCTTGATGGTGGCAGTGGCACAAATGTGAATTTATGGGTTAGCAGTGGCTGCAGGCTAGTCATAGGCATCCAGTGTTTGGAGCACCTAGAAGCCGTGGGGCAAGCTGCAGCAGCCACTATTCATTGACAGTGTGTTCAGTCAATTCCTAAGATGGTTTCAGATGTTGTTTTTGCTCTGGTCTGAATGTAGGCTCCTGAGCTTGGTTCGCCATCCTTATTGGTGTTTTTACAAAGTCCTTAGCTCTTTTTATTTATGTTTCTGATTTTCATTTACCACGTCACATGAAAATAAGTGAGCATATTTTTCACAGAATTTAAAGAGACAGTTTTGTGGTGTGACAAAAGAAAGGATATATGACATACAGAAAAATGTATGCCATCAGGGTTCTGTAGAACACTGGGTACCCAGTGAAATCGGATAGGTGCTACAAAGCAAGTCACCGGTGTGCTTTCTCGTGTAGGTAACTGTGCATGTTCCAGAGCAAATAACTACTGGAGTTTTAAATGTCAACATGATAATTAATATGATTTTTAGGGTTGAGGCTGGTGGCACACGCCTGCAATCCTAGCTTTAGGGAGGCTGAGGCAGGAGGATTGCTTTGAGTTCAAGGCCAGCGCAGGCTACATAGTGAGTTCAAGACCAGTCTGAACTACATAGTGCGACCGTATCTCATCCATCCCATCACCCCAAAAAATTTTTTAGGCGTTCCTCATAGCCTGGCACAATCCAGAAATACATGTAAGTTCTGCTTTTTACACAGGACAGTGAAGACAGGTTCTAGGAAATTCACACATCGAAATCATAAGATACAAATAAGTACAAAAGACTAGCGTGAAAATGATAGTGTATTTCCTTTTATCAGTCGATAATGATACCACACTCCTATCCATTTTCCTGCTGTGTTCTGAATATTTTTGTCATTCTGATGTAAAACTCATCCATACTCAAGGCACAGAATAAGTACTTTCTTTTTCTTGCAGCTTTGCTTAACTTCTAAATCATATCTTCTCCTTCTGACTTCACACTGGAGTTGTGGTCTGAGCTGTTTATAACGTGGCGCTTTTATTCCGTAGTGTTTTTCATGCATGACATCATGGTTACCCAGAAACAGAAACAGCCTGGGGAAGCGCTCCACTTTACATTCTGTGTATATTTGCATGTTATTCTGGGTCTTATGCGGTGTCTTAGTGATACATTAAAATGTTGACACCCTATTTATTGTGATTTTTCAGAGACCTGAGATAATATTTGTCAACATCTATAGAATCTTAGGGGATTCCGGTGGATGAGGTCAGGGACTATGTCACTTATGGAATGTGCAGTAAACTCTGGTCAGTGACAGATATAATTAGGTTGTTGATAGCAGCTTTGTAATTGACAATAAAAGCAGTGATCTCATTAGGGTTTTCCTCTTGTTAAACTCACTGGGGAAAGATTTCGTGGTGGCCTAGGGCCTTTTTTAAAGCCCCTTTCAGCTCATTATTCCTTAGGCTATAAATAAAGGGATTCAACGCAGGGGCTACAACCATGAAAATTACTGATGCAGCTGAGTCTTTTTCAGTTGAATGGTTGGATGACGGGGTCATATAGACCCCAGTGATTGCTCCATAGAAAAGAATAACCAAGGCAAGGTGAGCCCCACAGGTGGAGAAAGCCTTGAGTTTGCCTCGGGCAGAAGGAACTTTCATCACGGCAGAGACAATGTGACTGTAGGATGCCAGGATGCACACTGAAGGAACCACAAAGATAAGCCCCACCACAGCCAGGACCATCAACTGATTCAGACTAGTGTCTGAACAGGAGAGAGGAAGGAGAGAGTTGGTATCACAGAAGAAATGGTGGATGATATTGTCAGAGCAGAAATGCAGACGAACCATCATGAGAGTGTGTAAGAGAGGATTCAAAATTGCAATGACCCAAGGTATGGCCACCAGAGAAGCACAGAGGCGCTGGGTCATAATGTTGGAGTAATGCAAAGGACGACAGATGGCTACATAGCGGTCATATGCCATCACTGTGAGAAGAAAATTGTCCATGTTGGCAAACATCATACAGAAATACATCTGAGCCAGGCATCCAGGATAGGAGATTGATTGAGTCTGGGTTTGGATGTTCACTAGCATCTTGGGGACTGTGGCTGAAGGAAGGCAGAGGTCAACGAAGGACAGATTAGCAAGAAAAAAATACATGGGTGTGTGTAGGCGATTGTCTGAGCCAATGGCCAGCAAAATGAGTAAATTTCCAAAAAGCCCGGTTAAATAAAGACACAGGAAAAGTACAAAGAGAAGTGCCTGCTGTCCTAGCCAATTCGAGAAGCCCAGGAGAAGAAATTCAGAGACACTGGTTTGGTTTTCCTTTTCCATTGCTTAGGTATATCTGCATGAAGACCCAGAAAATGAGATAAGATTTCCCTTGCTAAAAAAATTTCTCTTGGTGTGTTTTGTGTATTCACCTATTCTTAGACTCGTTTGCTAAGTGGTCTTTTTTTAGGCCATCCTGTCTCCTCTCTGATGCCCTCTCGCAACAGCACTGAGCCTTGGTATGCCTCTCCACCTCATCAGCTGTCTGCATCCATCGGCCTTACTGAAACCTCGTGTCATCCTCAATTGCCAGTGGGATCTGTACATACCTCTGTACAATCTAAGTAGGCCAAGATTTTTCTTCTGCTCTTGATGTGGACACCAACGTTTGCATCCTCTGTGTTGTGTGTGGTTACCTGTCTGCTGTCTATGGGAACACATTTGTGAGTGTCACATACTAAGTGGCACCATCCCAAACATTGAGAATGAAATGAAGTTTTTCTGAATATTTGTTCACATATAAACCATCCTGTTTGGAAACTAGTCAGACATCTACCATTTAGGACACATATGATGAGTATAAATTACCTTATCTGGTTAAAATTTAAGATAAAAACATTAATTTGCTTGAAAAATGTAAAAAGTTAAACCTCCAACATAGTTTACATGAACTGTAAACATCCGAAAAACATTTACAAATTTGTATGGCATATGTTGTATAATACATGCAGATAAGACTGAAAGAGAATACATGGAAAAGATCGTCAAGACAGAAGAGCAGATTTAAAAGATTCTCAATGTTTCTATAATATTTTAACTATAAAAGGAAGTGGTTCATGTATATAAAGTGCCATTATTAGTTTGGTTACTCCATTTCTTGGCACTGTGTAAAGCACAAAGTAAGAGTCCTTGCTGTGACAAACTTAGAATTAGGTAGTGGAAGAAAAACACGTTCTCACTGAAAATAAGTAAGTAGGCATTTACGTATACAAATTAGAGAGTATCTGAACAGAAGACTGCGTGGAGGAGAAAAGATGCCATAGAGTGTTGGCTGTGGAGGTGGCCCACACTGAAACCAGCCCCCTCCCGCGTGAGCTGGCTAATCCAAGCAGATTCTGACTGTCCCTCTCCATCATCTGGATAATTATAATAAACTAATCTCACTTCCTTCTTATAGTCTTTCCCCTTGTAATCTTTCCATCATGCTTCCTAAAGAATTACCCTTCTAAAATGAGAGTTTCCCCACTTTCCTTCTAAAAATATATTCTTCAATTAAAAAAAATCTTCAACTCAAATTCCAAATTCTTTATCATGGTATTTAAGGCTCTACATAATTTTTTTAGACTTATATGTTGCTATGATCAATTTTTTACCCTTAGAATTTTCTACAAACTGAAATTTTATATCTATATGACTTCTCTCCCTTTAAAATTCCCTGTCTATGCTATTTAAAACTTCCCTCAAGGCATTCTTTATAAAATTGTCCTGTTTTTGCCTTCATATAACTCATCACTATCAGGAATTTTCTTGTCCCCCTTTTCAGTTTTTTTATTTATTTCTAATCTGCATCAGAAAAATGTGAAATCTGTAAGAGAAGGTAATTTGTCTTTTTTAGAAAACTGTTTCACTCATAGGATAGCATCCAGCATTCCACAGATACTCAGTATGTATTTGTTGAGTGAATGAATGAATATATTTATTGAAGATACAGGAAGCTTTTTTGATATTACTAGATATAAATATGTTCCCTCAATGACTATTTGATAGTGACTTTTACTCTAAGCCATATATTATATAGTTCTTTTGTTTGCATGGCTCCTTCCTGCTTGTAAGAACTTGGAGAAGACAGACACTAAATCTTATTCTACTCTCAGAAGAGAAAATCAGTTTTATAAACAATGAATTATATTCACTTAGGAAATCAGACTGATTTTGGAGGTGGAATGAGCTGGATGCTCAAGAACGCAAGACGAAACCACATGTGACATATAGTTGGTTCTTCACCCCATCCCATCAGGTGTGTCAAGCAAGAGGACTGCAGAGTCTGGGAGTGAAATACAAAGGAGACGCAGTGACTCTGTTAGGCCACTTTCTCGCTGAATAGGACTGAGTGGAAGAGAGGCCGTCCTTGCTTATGTACAGACTGGCAAGGCAATGGTGCTGCAGAGTCTAGAGAACATGGACTCATCTGAGAACACCCTGCGGACATCACAGAGGACAGAGTTTTCATTATGAAATTATCAAATGGCCATAGATGAAGGGAAGAGCAAACTATGATCTTTGCAGGAGGCAGAAAAAATTAAGATATTAAAAGTCCTCTCTGGAGGCCTCTCTCTTCCTGTCGTCCGCCTCCACATCCCGCATCAGCACAACAGGAATCTTTGCATCAGCACTTGCCGTAGTTTATTTTTAGAGTCCTCTGATGCAAAAATCGTATGTATTCACCCATGTCAGTGATATGGGCAGCGGTGGTGGTGACGTTAGAGACCTGTCTACTCAGTTTTCCATAAACCAAAATGATTCTACTGTGGGAAATGTGGTAAAACAATGAGAAGTACATGAAATCAGCTGAGTGAATTGTATAACTCTGTACTAAAATTTAGAAACTCACTAAGAGAAATGGAAAAGTGTTACTAGCACTGAGTTCTCTATGCCACACTGTCTTCGTAGTTTGTTAATCTTCGCAACCCTGTAGTGTACATCATTTAATCTCACTATGTAGACATTGAGTTTAGCAGGATTTGAATTAAATTTTCTTTACATGAAAGCTAGCCCACCTTTCACTAAGTCACTACTGCCTCAGAGATTTCACACCTTCAGAGAGGGGCACACTTAATTATTTCCACAAGTGGTTATCAGGCAACTATTGTGTGTTAAATAACACTTGGGGAGCTCCAGTGGAACCTGATTGTGTCTTGAAAGACATACCTTCCTGTGTCTCTTTAAACCTGTTTACTTCCCATGAACTTACTGGTGCTGATCACAGGGGTTTCTGAGCAGGAATTTAGTTTGCAGAAACTTCTTGAAGTAATGGGAAACTCGGAAGTAATGGGAAACATAGAAGAATGTTTCCCTTTCTGCAGGATGTATAAGGTTGAGGGAAGGGATGATTCTTGAGCAGGATATACCTGGAACAGTGAGAACATTAAAATTTAAAAGGTTCTCTGCAGCTCCTGGGGCCCTGATCTTGACAAAACTCCTTCAACTCCAGAAATAATTACTTCATTCCCTTGTGGGTTTCCCAGATGCAGCCATAAAGATAATGAACTGGCAGACCGTTCTTCAGGGAGATTCAAGAAATTGAAAGACTTGGAGGTTTGTTCACAGGCTTCCAGGCAGGATTATAACACCTCTCCTGCTCCATCTCCTAAGAAGCTCCTAAACAATGAACATTAAACCAATAACAAATAACTCTTCCTAATTGGAAGTATTTCTTCCTCTGTGGAATTGACCAATTCTCTAAACACAGGTTTGTCTTCTCTTGTTGAAGCATTCTGCTAGCAATACCTCCCTAATGCCTGATTATCTGTGTTGCAATCAAAAGATCCATTTAGTGGCAAAGAAGATGAAACAATGGGCATGTTGTCAGGATTTACTGGTCATACCATGTGTTCTGTCCCATAGAAGCACTGAGCCAAAATGACAGTGGAATGGTCCCTTATTGGCTCAGTGAATGTGTTAGCTTGAGGTGAACACCCAGAAGTTTAGGAATGGTCTATTCCAGCATGAGAAAATGGCTAGTTTATGATGACATGTCCTCAGGGCTATAATGTAGGGACGTGGTAGTTTTTTTTTCCCCCCTGTATAACAGATTATTGAAAAACTAGTGGCTTAAAATACCAAACATTTATTTACCCCACAATTCTGAGTCAGAAATTTGGGCTAGACACAGCTAAGTAGCTCTTCTGGTCTTAGCAGATGCCTAAAGCTCTCTAAAGTGTTTGGGGCAGACTGGCTTAGGATGGCAGTAGCCGGGTTGGCTATGTCCGTTTGATGGGTGTGTGTCTCATCTTCCAGTAGGAGGGGCCTGGCTTATGGTAGAAGCAGATTTAGGGGAGAGAAGGAAAGCTAGGGAGAGAGAGATGTCAGGGAGAAGGGGAGAAGGGGAGGGAAAGAAACGGATGGAGAAGGGAATGGGGAGGAAAGACCTCCAGTGTAGGTCTAACATGCAGTAGGTTAAGATCTACTAGGTTAGGTCTCAAACACCATCACTTCCACTGTGTTCTATTGGCCAGTGTGAGTCACAAGACCAAGCTCGTTTAAAGGGTTGAGGGAAAGAGTCTGCCTCTTGATAGAAGACACTTTCAAGTCACCTAGCAAAGTGCCCAAAGCGGAAGGCAGAATTGTGGCCACTTTTGCAATCAACTAAGGATGAGAGAGGGAATGGTTCATTTAACCATTACTTTTAATGAACTGCTTTTGGAACTTGGGCTGCTCATGCCTGTGAATGTCAGCTCTGATATAGCTGAGGTCCTGATTTAAGTGGGAGTGTTTCCATCAGAGACCAGAGTGACACTTTCACCAGACTTGATGCTGCTACTATCACCTGGCCATTCTGTGCTGCTCAAGCCAGCAGAGCAGCAGGCACAGGAAAGTGTCGATATGCTGGTGGGGAAAACCAACCTTTATCACCATATAGATCCAACGTGCTGCTACATGTGGAACTAAGGAGTAGTGTGTCGGAGCCACAGAGAGCTTGGGGTTACAGCAACCCTGAGATGTAAAAGCATAGTTCCCTCGAAAATGAGTGTCTGCTGCCTCCCCAGGCAAGCAACACAGATGGACAAAAGTGACAGCTGAGCTCTTGGGAGAGGAAATCTACTTTGCACATGCAGTTTTTGAATAGCTGCTGTGAAGAGATGGTGACATTTTTACAAACCCTTTTGCATGAATATGTTTGGAGATTGTGCTGGCAGCCACCTGGAAAGGGATTGTTGTGATTTGGACACAATGGGATGGACTTAGTTAATGGAGAGCACTACAAAGCAGCCCTGAGCAGGATTTAAGTTAACCAATGGGCTTTTCATGTTTGCTTGTGAGTCTGTCCACGGCTTAGGCTCTTGTGTGTAGATGGGCGTGGACTGGTAGTAAGTGAACCTTTGTGAGTCACTAACCTCTACTAAAGCCTGTAGTGGAAGATGAAGCCAGAAGCCCTCGAAGGATAAGACAAGATCACAGCTAGGGACACCTGGATCTGATCTCAACTAGATAAAGACTGTAGCCTCAGGCATCTCACTCTTGGGTGGATTAATTTAATACCTTACTTGGAGAAGTCCTTGAGTGGTTCCACCCTTCTTGACTCTTCCCCTCCCTTCTGATAACTAAATAAATACAGGCCACCCAGAGAAGAATCTGAGAGAATCAGATCCCTGAGAGAATCTCCAATGCTGTGAGAGGGTTTTGTTCCTCCTGGAGCCCTGAAATCATTCCATTTGCCTTTTTTTATGTAGCGTTCGCCATTCACTCATTCGGGAGATTGTGGACCTGATCGGTCCACCATGGTATAAGATCCTTGCCTAGGCTCTCACACAACCTGCGAATGTGGGACATTTAATAACTCATTGAGTGAAAATAGAACCCATGAGGGCTGGGAATTGGTAGAGGAATTCCTTCTGCTTTGTGAGGTTGAACCCAGGGTCTTTACTCTGAGCTACATCCCCAGACTTTTTTTTTTTTTGAGACAGGGCCTTGCAAAGTTGCTAGGTTTCCCATGCTGGTTTGGGCTTGGGAGCCTCCTGCTTTGGTCCCCAGAATGCTGGGATTACAAGAATGTGCCATCGCATCTTGCTGATTGTTTCCTCTTTATGTTATGATAAATGTAGGTTGGGATGTCTGACGCATATTTCAGGAGGGTACATGACTGAGCATCCAGCCCCCCCATAGAGGGGGCAAAGTTAATAATGCAGCCTCAACTGAAAGCCCGCCTTTCCACCCTACTCTGCCCGTCTTTTTTCTGTCCTGACCTTCTCTCACATTCTCTTTTTCCTCAAGCTTTGGGAAAGCCTTGGCAAAGACAAATTTAACTGAGCCTCTAGGAGACTATAAGATGATCTTGATTATAAATATAAATTTAGCAATTGCATATAAAAGGTATCTGTAGGCATGACAATGGAGATGGTGTGGGCATGGATTTCAGAGAAAAAAAGGAAACTGAAGACCAAAGTTTGAGGCCCTGAATAGTTAAAGCTTGGGTAATTGAGGAGGGGGATGCAGTGTCAGAGCAGAGCAAACTGAACTATAATTGATGAATTGCGGGAGACTTGGAGTAGACATACCTGAGAGATAAGCACTCCAAGGGCCTCAGTGACTAGGGGATGAGAAAACTCCACTTCTACAGCTTTTACGCCAGGGGTCCTGCTTAGTTCTCACAACAAATATCAGAGAAAACTCCCTGGTGCTTCTGGCAGAGGCAGGGGGAAAGTAACTCTTAAAATATGTGAGAAATTTGCTCTCTTTGAGTCAAGGCCCACCCTTAAGGATAGCAGGAGCCTAACCTGCTGGAGTTTTATTAAAGCTTAAGGGGGTTGTGTGCCCACCTCCAGCCTGCTTTAGCCTCCCATGTGGGAGAAGGGAAGTACCAAGCCCGGTCCCCCTGGGCATCCTGTACCATGTACATGGGTGAAAATAGACAAAACTAAGAAGCTCTGTAGAGTTTACCATCTAGGACGGAAGTTCGCCACAAGAACAAGATCTAATCACAGGTCTACAGAATGCTTTTCCTGCTGTCACAGTCAACCACCAAACCAGGGAGACCTATTCAGTAGAGAACAGGTAAGCAAACCTTTGTGAGTCAGTAATCTCTGCTACAGCCTGTAAATATTGCAAGACATACTAACAGGCAAAAACACTGTTGGAAAAGACTGAACAAGTATAGGAACCAGATTAAGGTATGACATGGATGTTAGAATTATTAGACTGTGAATTTAAAACAACTGCAATTAATATGCTAAAGACAAAAACTAGACAACACACACGAGTATAAGGGGAATGTTAGCTGCTGTCTCAGATAGTCGTAGGAATACTATTCAGCTATGACACTGTCCTGTGTGTGTTTCTTATGTCCCCCAGTGTATTGGCTCTTTCTCACCTGGGCTACCGTCTGAGTGTTTTTGGTCCCCTTTCATATGTTGAAAGCCTACCCCCCCCCCAGTGTGGTAGTATTTGGAGATGGTGTGTTTGGTAGGTAGTTAAGGTCAGATCCAGCCATGAAGCTGGGGCCCTAGAAATGAAATTAATGCCCTTATAAAAAAAGCAATGACAGGATAGATGTTTTCTGTGTGCACAAGCCAAGGGATCTTGTGAGGCCTTACCCAAACCTAGTCATTCTGGAATTCTAGCCATTAGCGTTGCTAGGACAAGATGTTCATTGTTTAAAGCATTCAGTCTGTGATATTATGTCAGGGAAGCCTGAGTAGGCTGTATAAACATTTCTTCATTTTAAAGGATAACTTAAAACCAAATACCCAAGTGTGAGGCCCTGAGTTCAATTTCTTGTACCAAAAATACGTAAATAAATAAATATAAAAGCAAATACCACAGAGAACTTCAGTATTACCTGTGACAGCCTCTTCCTAATTGTAATCCTCATATTCCCCACAATCTTCATCTCACTATAATTGTCTTCTGATTTATTTTTAGTTTTGACTATGATTTTGCCACCTACACTTGCATTTATAAAAACATTATTGATGTTATCTGTTTTTGAACTTCTCTTTAGGTAGAGAAGTTTGTATCATTTGCTCATCATTTTCTGTCAAGGGCAGCTGTTTCACTTTATGTAGTTGTAGGTCATTTATATTTGTCATTAGATAGTACTCTGTGGTGTGAATGTGCCATCACTTACCTGTATTACTCTTGATGGGCATTTGGATTGTTTCCAGTCCTCATTTAATAAAAACACTGTCATGGCTAGCATTCTTTTATATGTCTCCTGATGTGACAGGAATCACTTCAGAGAGTATATATATTCTGGGTCATATCAACAGTAGCAAGGGTGAAATGGGAAGGGAAGAGTTAACAGCTGCAATTGTGGGAAAAATACGGGGTCAAAAGGAAAATGCTGCACACTGAGGAGTTCTGGAAGTCAACTTTAACATCATGCTAGCAGACTGATGGAAACCAGTTCTAAATCATGAGCACTAAGTCAGTTTTGAGTTTAGTTTAAATATTGTTTGCAAGCAGGTAGTACAAAGCTCATAGCTTATTATTACATGATTGGTTACATGGATTACAAGAATTGAGTCATATGTTGTCAGGGAGATTTACATTAAGCAAGTTTACTTAAAAGGGATTGTTTATCATTGTACAGAAACATTCTGGGAGGGAGGGGGTTTGAGCAGAGCAGGTAGAGTTGAATGTGTCCTTGACTGTGGCCGGTCTGTTCTGGGAATAAAGTATAAAGTCCTTGAGGCAAGCCAAAATAAAACGGGATATATACATAGAAAAACACAGACACTACAGCTGGATGTGGTCAGGTTGACCTGTCCAGCTATTTGGAAGAAGCAGCTGGATGCAGACAGTCAAGGCTAACTGAACTTAGCAGTCTAAATATATGGCAAGCAGCATGAGTATATCCTGTCTCAACATAGCCACAGGCTATTGACTGATTTTTTAACTACTATGAGATTTTTATAAATTTGCTATTACAGTATAATTTCTTCCCTTCTCTGGCTAGTCAATGCAGTGTTGTTCTTTGCTATGTCTCCTTCTCAATATGATGATTAATATTAACCAGTAGGGAGATAACTGACAAAGTTGTAATCTAAGGTGGTGTTTAGCGCTGCTAGTGTTTCTAGGCTGCCCCTTGTAAACAGACTTAGAACTTACGGATATAGGGGAAGTAGCTGCTGGTGGACGGGAAGGTAATTCCAGATGCTGTCTATGCCTGGATAGCTTCAAACCTAGAGGGCGCTCTTGCTTATACTGCCAGTTTGCAAATGTCTGTTGTCCTAAAGTGAAATAAGTTTCAGTTTGGAGGACTTTTTACTTCTCCTTTGAAATTGCTTTTGCAATCCAAGGCTAAAGCTTGTCCAAAGTTATGTGTTATTTATGCTGCCTTTTCGTTTACAATCAAATAAAGATAAGTTACTTGGAAAGTAAATGAACTGATCCTCAAATTTTACTTGAGTGACAAAACTCTACCAGTTTTCTTCCATTTTAAAAAAGAATTATTTATAACCATCCTGATAAACTTGAAATCATTCAGAACTTAAATATAAAGTTTAATTCATGCAAACCAGGTGAGTTTTATTTAAAAATAAATAATTTAAATTTTTACTGTTTGAGCAGATCATCAAAGCCTTTGGATAACCTGGACAATGATATAGTGGGTTTGCATTTTTTTCTTAGCCACATTAGAAGTTTAGTAGTAAATATGCTGGTTGCCTACCATTATATTCATCTTAAAAGATTAGATTGTATGTAACTTACTCTATGATCCTTCACAAATTGGTTATTAAAAGAATTAACCAGAAATTCTGTTTACATATTTACATTTAAGATTAGGTAACTGAGCTTGGGGTTGTGGTGCACATCTATAATCCTAGAATTCTGGGGTGCTGAGACAGGAGGGTCATAAGTTTGAGCTAACTTGGTGAGACCGGTCTCAAAACAAAAACAAAAATAAAGGTTGAGGATGTAGCTTGGTGTAAAGGCCTTGGGTTTACGCTCCAGTACTGAAAAAAGATAATCAAATGAATATATATAATACATATAAAATTATATGTATATTTTGTAATTGTTAGAAAAAAATCCTTTTTCCATAAAAACTGTGGTTATTTTTCATAAAATATCTAAGCCACTCAAACACTAGGGCCATGGTCACTGAGAGGGTGTAGGGAGTTACCATCTTCTCTCAAGCATGAAATTATATGATACACACAGCAGATATCCTCTGTCATTCTCCTTGATATTAATTTCTCAGAGGGTTTGTGGACAATGTGGAGGCATCAGCTAATGGAAGGGTAGAAGATGTATGTTCCCAGAAGACTTCAGCCAGATAAACAGGCTAGTTATTCCTGTGTGCCTGCCTGTCCCAGGGCAGTTTCATACCGTCCTCTCTGTTTCATAAAGGGCTCTGTATTGTATAACCAGGTCACTGTATTCAGGAAATGATACCCAGAGTTTAAATTTGCCTTTCTTCATCTTCTTCCACTCAGGAGCAGAATGCAGGTCTCTAGTGTCATAAGAAGATATGTGGTCATCATGACAAACTCTACACTTTTTTAAGGGATTCTGGGTAAGCCTGGACTATACAAGTCGCTTCCGGATTCCAGATACACAAATTCCAAACTCTAGTATCATTGTGTTAAAGACAGAAACTTGGGAATGAGCTTGGGATCCACAGCTACTAGGGAAATCACTGAAGACTCACAGACAAGGTCAATAAAGTGAGTGGAATGGAATTTGGTCTCTTAGGTTGCTTTAGTAACTGGCAAATTAATTTTCAGGTGCAATTGTTCTTGAAGAAATGAGCTAAATTGGTTCGCCTCTATGTCAATTGGCCAAAGAAACAGACTACAAAAATTTACCGAGTAGAAGAACTAAATTTGATTTTTGATTTTAGAAGACAATTATTCATTCATAGATATTTCATCCTACTACAGTATATTCACTATACCTTGGTAAATACACATGGAAAATAATTTAAATGCTGACATATGAAGTGCAATAAAATGTGTTTCAGTGGTAGAATTGAATAGTTGTGTGTGTGTGTACTAGTATTGCAGTTCATGATTCCATTCTTTCTTATCTCCTCATTCCGTGGAATTGCAGAATTTTTTTCTGTTTTCCTTAGACCTGTCACTTTTAGTGCAGTAATAGATCCATTTATCCCTCGTGTTTATGTCTCTGTGGACAGCAGGAGACAGTCCTAATATATCTGTTTCCATTCAGATGTACGGAACAGAAGCATTATTAAAGAAATAGTGATCTAGATGAAGTCCCAGGGTTACAGGAATTTTGTTAGAACTCTTTCAGGATTAACTCAAGAGTTGGACAGAGCTGAATTTGAATGTTGAATATATCAGAAAATGTTGTGTAATTTGAAATATATTTAATATAGTTATTTTCTTGGAGTCTATTGTATTGAAAATGTAATTTACAGATTTTAGTTACATGTAGTTTTATAGTTATATATTTATATAGTTATTAAATATATAGATATGTATTTATATAGTTACTATATATAGTGTCTTTGAAATATTTATTCTTCTATTAAAATTTTAATAACACTGTTTGCCAGTATTGTCTAATTATTGTTAATTATAAGTCCCTATCTCTACTGATATGTGCCAGTACTAGGCATTTAACCTTTTTCAGTTCATACTTGTTCTCTTAATTATTATTGTAAACTTGTAACCTTGTTAGATGTGATTTCTCATTATACTATTTTTTCATTATATTATTTTTTGATTATAAGTTTTACGTAGAATCTCATGCTTGTTTTATAGAATTTATTTTATTTTAACTAAATATGTCTCTCTATATATACATATATATATGTCATCACTGCTTTGTGACATTTCCAGTGATGTAGTTTTTGTATCCAAAGTAATTATTTATGCGTAATTTGATAAGAAAAACTTCCTATCCTATGTTAAATGGTGATGATGCCTAGAGACTCTTCTGTCTCTACACCTAAATTAATCTATCTGATGTTTACATTTATTATCATTTATTTAAGTTGTTGAATCTGAATCAGTCTTTCATACTGCATTTACCATTGGCACTTATCTAAGTGTAGAAGATGAGTCCCGGGTAAGTCACACCATTCTTTAAATGCATCGGAAGGAAATAAAATGCAGTGCCTCCTTCAGCCTAGCTCCTTCTCTTGGAGGATCATCTCTGTGGTGGTGCAGGTGTCTTATGGAGGGAAGGATGTTGAATAAGAAATGTGGTGACTCATGGCAGAACACAGCTGGGAGTCAACAGGGAGCCTGTCCTGCAGCTAGACCTTTCCGTGCACACTATTACAGAAGGACAATCGTTCCCCAGTTGCAAAGATGAAAATTTTTGCAAATGACAAGATAGAATGTGACATTAGTGTCCTAACTACCTCGTGGTGTGTCTTCTGGCCCTGGAAGCAACTGACATGGAGAGGCAGTCACATTCTCTTCTCTTTCACCATAGGCACCTCCTTTGCGTGATGTCATTTTATTTTTGAACCTATAACTATATGCACTTTATGTTTGTTGGAGAGGTGACATTTAGCATACATTTTAATTAATGTATATTATCTTGTAAAGCTGCAAATAGTTTGGACAATGTATCTCATTAGCTTTTTGTCTTTGACTGAAGGCCTTCTTGGTGAGTATTGATATGGGAATGTTCAGATGTACAATTATTTATTATAACGGTGCATGATTATACTGGTGCTTATCCTAGGATTTATTTAACATTTTATATTGCCCTCCAATTTGATGAATGCTTTTTTATTTGATATGTTTAAAAACTTTGCTATGAATTTTTTATTAATTTTTTCAAATTGTAAAATAGTATTCTTCTGCACCGTTCTTTCGAGGTTGAATGGAGATAGATCCATCTTTTTAACTATTCTTCTCATATAGGATGGATTAGAGCTTTATCATGTGTACTTTTACATTTCCAAACCTAAGATTTTTTTGGTTAACTTTTCTTGGCAATTATATTATGGGACAAGAAAGGCATTTATGGCAGTGACAAATATTTCACAGTGATTTTTCTCTACTTCTAATTCTTATTCTACTAGACCTTTTCTTTTCCCTTGCTTGGATTTTATTAACATTTATTTTATTTGATACACCAGTGGGTCTATCACACATGCCTGATTCATATTTTAAAAGCCTTCTAATGATTAAGGATATACTATGTTTCTCCATTTGATTGTGATGGAACTGAATTCTTTGTTCACTGGTATGGGGCCCAAGTTACATAGTAATCAATACCTGGGTAAAATGATGATCAACTGATATTAGAGATGGTGATGTGCTTAGCATAGTACAAACGACTCTCCAAGACAGTGTGCAGAAAAGTTTATATATAAAATTAATCTCCATTACTTTGCTTCACATTATATATCACTTACCTGTTATTGCTCTGACAGTGTACCTGTCTTTATCTCAGTATTTAACTGTATTTAACTATTTATTGTGGGGAGTGATGTGAAGCATTACACTTGTATAGATGACACAACTGGATAACATTTAAAGATGTTTGTTCTGATTAGAATTTGACAGTGACTAATCTTGCCGCTTTCAGGAATTCCACTCACTCTAATTATTGGTAATATGTGAAGACCAAATCAACAAAGGTTAGTATTGGCCACTATATTTTAGAGTTTTGCTTTCAAGTGACCATGCATAGCCCGTGAATTTTCAGAGTTATTAAGTTGGTATGATAATTTTGGCACCTTCAGGGAGAGAATTATACCCTGTATTTGAATGACAAATTCATTGATTTTCAGTCTTTGTCTAACTGAGCATGCAATTGTTTTACTCTCATGCAAAAAAATCAGGGTAGCTTTTTGAAAATAATATGTCAGGTAGAGAGGCAATTCTTCCAAAATGTGTGTACTCAGTAGTATTGATATTTGAAATGTAATTTAATCCTTGTATAAGTCCATTCTAGATCATAAATGCATGTTTCTGAATGTGCTCTGGAAAATATCTTGTTATATTCTATTGCATGAAAAATAAGTACAGATTCAATTGTGTAGAATTATGATATTGTATACTTAAAATAACCTCTCCCCCTCTGTCTCTCTTGCCTTATTCTTTCTGACCTGTCACTGTTTTTCCCTAGAACCATTTTCTCTACAATGTGCACATAGTCTTATAGTACTTTAGATCATATTAAGGTAAATCTGAAATAGACCTTTTGTACCTATAACTGATGCAACACAAGGTCCATTATTTGTGTATGTGTGTATGTGTGTGTATGCACTGGGGATTGAACTCAGGGATCTCACACTGAGCTGCATGCTCATCCCTTTTTATTTTTATTCTAAGACAAGGTCTTGCTAAGTCATCAATTTTCCCAGGCTAGGCTCCAACTTGCAACCTTCATGCATGAGCCTCCCAGATATTTTTATTATATTAAATATTAATGTTACTCTTTGTAGTTATGTGAACAAAATTAATACAAGGCATGTTGGTATCAATAAATGCATTATTTATTAACACAGCTGCATATAAAATCCTGTAGCTATATCTTAGGCATATGACAGAGTTTACCTTTAACTTTTGCTGAATGCTTGATTTTGACAGGAAATGTGCTAATGAAGGATGGACCAGCAAAATGGAAGCTCTTTCTGTGGATTCGCCCTGCTGGACAGGCCTCACTGGAGCCAGTGCTCTGTGTGGTTCTTTGGATCGTCTGTGTCTTTACTTTGCTGGGGAACACAGCCATGATTGTGTTGCTGCACCTGGACTCACATCTGCACACGTCTATGTACTTTTTCCTGTCCAACCTCAGCTTCCTGGGCCTGCGTTACGCTACCCGCATAGTCCCACAGCTCCTGGCTAGTCTCAGCAGGGCAGACAAAGCCATCTCCTGTGGTGGCTGTGTTCCGGCTGCACATCCCCTTGGGCTTGGGATCTCCTGAATGCCTTCTCCTTGGGGTGATGGCCTTCGACTGCTGTGCAGCTGTCTGCAGGCCCCTCCGCTACACGATCAGCATGCGCCTCCGTCTCTGTGCCCTCGTGGCATCTGCTTCGTGGCTCTTAGGTTTTAGTTACTAGTGTTTTTTTTTTTTTTTTTGTGGTACTGGGGATCGAACTCAGGACCCTGCGCTTGCTAGGCAAGCGCTTATTCCACTGAGCTATATCCCCAGCCCTCGTGGCTCTTAGGTTTTGCCAACTCCTTACTGCAGATGGTGCTTATATTCCTTTTGCCACTCTGTGGAAGAAATACATTAGACCATTTCTTGTGCGAGACCCCCCGTTGCTCAGACCTGCCTGTGTGGACACAGCACAGGTGAGCCTGCGGTCTTCGTTGTCGGTGCCATGACCCTTCCTGGATCTGTATCGTTGGTCACCTTCTCCTACAGCCGATTCTCGGTGCAGCCTCTGGAATTAAATGAGCAGCAGGACAGAGCAAAGCTTTTGGGTCGTGTGGCTCGTACCTCACTGCCGTCTCCCTGTTCTAGGCACTGCGAGCTGTAGCTACTTCCAACCGAACAGCAGGTCCACTCAGAATCGGGGCAAGTTCGTCTGCTCCTTTTACGCCACCATCACGCCCACGATCAGCCCCTCGCACATACCCTGCCGCACAAGGACGTGCCGGGAGCAGTGAGGAGAGTGCTTTGGCGGGGCTGTGACCCCTGGCGACCGGGAGGGGAAGGCACGCCAAGGCCCAAACCCCTATTTGCAGTGTGGGCTCCACGTGACTTTTAACGTTTCCCCTGCAATACTGGAGATGACTTTCTTACCTAATTCTCTTAGGGAAGCAAGGAGTCAAGATCTAAACTCATGAATTCCGGGAGGCTGATTCAGTATTCTTTTAAAATTCTTTTCAGTACATGTTTGCGGTACATAATGATCGCATTCCTCATGGGGTGTTGGCACATGAACATAACACATCTTAGTTCTTTTTATGTCCCCTTCGGCCTCCGTCTCTTGGTCCCCTTACCATTTGCAAAATATCTACATCCCTGTTTCCTATTATCTTTTATTTTGCTTTTTAAATTATTTATACTTCAGGTTTCTCATGTAACTGATCATGAGATACTTAAGCTTGTGTGTCTGATTTATTTCACTTAACATATGGTCTCAAGGTACATCCATATCCTGCAAATCACTCAGATCTGATTTGGTATTCTTGAAGCGTCTGAACTATTAATACTTTTGAAAGGACCCACAGATGTTTTCTCTCTTTTACTCCCATTTCAGAACATTATTTCATTTCTACTGCAAAGAAGAATTTAAGTACATGCCATAAAGGCACAGCCATAATAAGAATATGAATCTACTGAAACACAGGAATAAGGATATTTAAGCATTTTTAAAGAAATTGCTAGAGTTATTATTTATTTTTGCATTTTGATCATGCCTGTATTGTAAAACTCACAGGTTGACTATGTCGAGCTTGAGAAAAAGCCAGATGTCCTATGGTGCTGGATCCAGTGAATAAGGTGGATGAAGACGTACCATGTTTTCATAAGCCTTCCTCTCTGTTAAATTGCAATTCACAGCAGCATTCACCGTATTTTTGATCACATCTTGTAAAGACACAAAAGAGGACTTCCAGAACTGCTTCAGAAAAAGAAGAATGATGCAATGAGTGTATCTGAATCCAGGGAGAGGATTTTGTTGAGATTAATGGCAATTAGTCTTTTAATTTTAAAAAATTTTAAAATTCACATTTGTTGATCAACTTTTATATTTAATGTCTATAACTATTTTGCCACAAAAGTTAGAGCTTTGACAGTGCCATTATCATGGAAATGTTCTAAATTTTGGAAGATTTTTCCAGCGTGTGGTACAGTACAGACAGACATTTGTGTTTCTAAGTAGAGCCCTATTCATAGCAATTGTCATAGAGTTTCCTACTGTGAGAGCTGACCTATATTCTTTTGGGCTTGAGCTTTCTCGGCTGGTCCTGCTAATAACATGTAATCTTACAACCAAGACTACATTTGACCAGCTGAAATTGACAATCAGGGCAAATTATACACATGGCCAAGATTCCATCTATAGCCCTTAGAGCATCATGGCATTCATGCATGGATCAGTACTTAGGAGTCTGTATATTTTGACATGATGATAATGTGTGTTGTGTACCAGCATACAAACAATGTGGGAATACTGTTTATTCCCAGTGGTGACACATTTCACACTCTCCATTATGACTCCACAACTCTCTGATAGGGGGTTATACCCCAGTGGTCATTTAAACAGTCTCTCAAGTGAACTTTCTTCGGTGAAGAAAAACTAAAGCCTTCGTGAAGCCATACAACCTATGAACTGAGCAACAACTCTACTCTGGAGGACACACAAAAGCACTGCCACAAAACAGATTAACTTCCTTGTAGTCGACAGTTGAATGGCATTGGGACGCTTGTATCACTTGGGAATAAATGACAGATTATAAAGATCTCAGATGGGATCCAGGACCTGCCTCACCATGCTTTCCACTGTCCACAGCAGAGTAGAGTTCTGTATAAAGTGACACCGAAGTTATTAGATATATTTTCTTTTTTAATTCTCACAACTGTGAGGTGACTCCAGCAGTGGCACTGAGGGCGTGGCCGGGTGCTTTTATCCCACCTGCTTTCAGCATCTGTGTTCTTCGGACCTTTTGCCTTCTGGGGAGCACAGAGCGTGTGTCACTGGCTCGGGATGAGTGATGGCAAAGACCCCAATGGCAATCACATTCACATGTAACATAATTCCTACCTCATACATGATTTAGTCATGATTACTAACGGTTATAAAACAGCAGCGACTGCAGAGGCAATATCTGTGAGGCCCCTCATTAGTCAGAAACCACCACCTAACTTGCATGGTATTAATTAGCACAGAGAAGGTTTGTACGTTCTTACGTGTGTAGTACTGTTGTTTCAGGACTAATTTTCATCCTGTAGACTGTATATTGTAGGCTCATCTATTTATAATAAATACACTAAACAGACCTTATCCACTGTTCACAGGATCACAGGAAGTGTATGAAACCCTGGGAGACCTTCCTTTAACTTCCAGCCAGTGACCTGCCCCTGGTGACCCTTCCCTTTGCAGGTGACTTTTGATCAGTGTGTCCTACTGCTGAGTACTCTCTTCTGTCTTTTTGGTATTGTAGCACATTATAGTGTCAGATCTGGTGAGACTCTCGGACCTGCTGTGTATGAAACTGAGTTAAAAGTGTGCTGGCCAGGCAGGATGTGAGTGAAGTAACAAGTGAGGAGACACGTGACTTCTGGAAAAGAGGGAGCAGGGGGTGCTGTACCTGACAGAGCGCTAGACCCTGGACTCCTCATTCCTACTCTTCTTTCTCCTCCTCTCTAAAATTCAAGTTTATTGATTTATATTATTGGGTGGATTTGTTTAACCATTCTGAGCTGAATGGAGGGCTCTTAAGCATTCTTAAAAAACTGTAAGTTCCTCTGATTAGTCGGTGCTTTTTGGGTCACAGAAAGGACTGTATCTGTAGAGAGGGAAAAGCTAGAATACGGTCATTTAGTAACTGCTGATATTTTGTATTAAAATATTTTTGCATTAAACAGTGACAAAAATGTGGCCTTGCAAAAGGGAGAACAAGTGGGATGAAAGAAATGAGTGGCCTTTCTTGGTTTTTATTTTGTTTTCCTTGAAGTGATCGCTGCTATTTACAGACCGTGAACCACGGCAGCAGCAGAGTAACTGCCCCAACCTGAAGCGTCTGGCACCAAGGTCTACACTTGACCACGGGACTCAAATTAGACACTGGGTTTCACTAAGGAGGAAAAGGTTCTTGGTCTTCAGCATTGATTTTTCTCTAAAAGGTTCCCGTGCTCAAGTTATGTTTGCCTTAAGAAACCCAGAACTCTTTATTGCTTTTAGTTTCTAAGAACTTTTTGTTGTTCTCTGGCCCCCATCCTTTCTGTGCTGCATTTCATCAGGGTGCAGTTTTTCTATTCCTGTCACAAATCTACTTACTTTGAGAGTTGGAGGAAAATGTTAAGTTCTGCTCATTGTTACTGCCGAAGAAAAGAGAGCTTCCCTGCTTAAACAGGCCAGTTCTCTTGCCTGTCAAGGTTGTGTCTAATCAAAAGATTATTTCAAGGCACTAGATGTTTCATGTCCTTTTGGTGATCACTGTGGAGAGTTTCTGTGTAGAAACTATTTTGGCTTCTATAATGTCCATTCAGTTCTTCTATATAAATTCTACTTCTCTCTTAAATGTCTTATTCTTTCATTGATTTTCCCACCCTTTCTTCTATTCTTGACTGTTTTCTTTTGTTATTTAGTCTCCTGTTCTATGCAGCTTCAAAATTTGTCAACTGTCTTAATGGGAAAAATGGCACAAGAGGGACAGGGTCCTTTCCCTATCGCGTCTTTGTTTCCCAGTGAAACTACAGGAGCTTTTGATGACTGGATACAGAATATGTGGTAGTTCGGAAAGCTCTTGGTTCGGTTTTCTGGCTTTTTCTACAGCTTCAGAGCTCAGCAAATGTCCATATACATTTGGCCATGTATTTGAGGGCTCTTAAGGTTTCAATTTGCCCATGGCACCTACATGACTATTATGCTGACCTGTTTTATCTCGCCAACCCCAGTCACCAGTCCATCCTCAGGCTTGGTATATTCCCCTTGGAGAAAAGCAAACAGGCTGGTATTTATCAGTTCAGATCAGAACAATTCCTCCTATCTGTCAATCTTGTCTAATCACCTTTATTTATATGTTCTAGATATGCCTTTTGTCTGACGGACAGTTGGCTAAAATTTTTTCCCACTCTGTGGGTTGTCTTTTTACTCTGTTGGTGATTACTTTTGCTATGCAAAAGCTCGTTAATAGGATGAGATCCCAGTTGTTGATTCTCTGGAGTATTTCCTGTGTGATCAGAGTTTTGTTTATGAAGTCTCTGCCTACACCTATGTTTTCAAGAGTTCTGCCTATTCTCTCTTCCAGCAGATTTAGTGTTTGTGTTTTAATGTTTAGATCTTTGATCCATTTTTATTTTAGTTTAGTGCCTGGTGACAGATATGGGTCTAGTTTTAGCCTTTGGCATGTGCAGAGCCAGTTTTTCCAGCACTGTTTATTAAAGAGGCTATCTTTCTTCCAGTGTACATGTTTGCCCCCTTTTTATGGCTGAACAATAGTCAGCATATATATACCACAGTGTATATCCATATACACCACATTTCTGTATCCATTTATCCATGACAAACTCTTAAACTGAGGAACCTTATTATGTAAAAGTGATAATTTCATTTCCTCCTTAAACTTCTCTGGAAGGTTGGCACTGTCTTCAGAGTAAAGTGTAACTGTATTAGGTGAGGCTGAGGGAGACGGATCATACATCTGAGCCCAGCCTGACCAACTTAACAACGTACTGAGACCCCACCTCAAAATTACAAATAAAATGAAAAAGGTTGGAGGATTTAGCTCAGTGAGGAGGCCTAGTATTCAATCCCCAGTACTGAAAACACAAAACACATATACACAGACACACACACACACACACACACACACACATGCAAACTCATAAGTGTGGTGGTGTCCTCATGTGACGTGTCCTTAGTTTTCTGTTTGGACAGCTCTGCCTTTTCCTGTCATGCCCTTTTACTTTATATGCCCTTGTTTAGTGTCTCTTTTTCAGCCTTTACAGTTTAGCTAAAACATCACCTATTCTATGACGTTTCTCTTTTTCAAGTAAGATTGAAAATGTCCCATCTTATGTCCCCAGAAGAAGTCAAGAGCCACTGTTGTTATTAAGCAAGAATTAAAGTAAGTCATGTAAGTGTTCTACTCAAGATGTGGTATCATTAAAAAAAAAGACTCAGAGAAAAGAGAAGCATTAATAAAGAAAATTATCAGAATTGATCAGTGAAGAAGACTTTAGGATTAATTCTTGTCCAGGACATTATTCTGCTATGGCTTTTAGAGGTGAGCTACTGGTAGCAGTAGCTTTGGGGGGTCATGTAAATAAAGCTACATTCACATCAGCTTGGCAAGTGCTCTACCACTGAGCTACCTCCTTCCCCCAAGTAAAGCCTTTATATCTATTTGTTTCACTTAGAGTTTCAGCTGTTGAAGCCTACAGCTTCTCTTTGAGTTGTATAACTTGACTTTCTTGGTTAATGTTATAATACCCATTGACCTGTCATGCACTTCACACCTGCTTCATTAATATGTCTCTATAGTTAGTAGGTATATAGAAGATATTCTTCTCTTTAGGACTGAGAAATAAAATTTAAATCACTAGTGTTCTCTTTGGGACAATTTGCTTAATTTACTGCCACAGAACTGTTACAGCCCAATTCTGTGTAATTACCTGATGTGACTGGTTGGATTAATAGGCTGTTGGACTTTTTCTATTTCTCCATGAGAAATTATGAAAGAATACTTATAGTTTCAGGTGTAGTAATCTGGAGTTAATTGTAACAGAGTGCAGAGCACAAGTTCCCCTTCTGCTGGGTTACAGCAGTTGTTGAGCTAGTGGAGAACATAGACGATTCTGCACCATCATCTGATCCGCCTGACAAGCCAAAGGAACCCTTACAAGGAGCCTCAGCTGCGGATACTGGCAAGTGCCTGATCTATAGACAGCTGAACTAGGGGCCTGCTGCACAACAGACGCAGCATAGCAACAGCCAGAAATAGACAGTATTTAGTTTGATGTGGACATAGGCAGAGCAGTCAACAGTCTGAGCTGAGGGTCTTGTAACTAATGATTTGTGCAGAGGAGGACCCTTACATGTGCGCTGACAGGTGGTACACAGAGGCCTGACCTATGGCTTTTTATGTGAAGGGTCATAGGGTGGCTAGGTGGCCATCAGCTTGAGTGAAGCCAAGCCATGTGGCAAGATGTGTAAGAGGGAGGACAGTAAGTCAGGCAGGGCCCAGCCAACACCAGGGCTGCAGAAAGGCTGGCATGACCACCTTGTATAGTTTCACAGGTTGTGTACTGCACCAAAGTCCACAAGAAGAAAAGATGGGCTTGCCTGGAGGAGAGAGCCCCTTTCTATTCCTCACAAAGGAGCTGTCCAGAACATGGACAGCCCAGCAAGGAAAGGGCCCTGTGTTCAGCTCCTTGGAGATGCCAAGGAGCTTGGGTCCAGGAAAAGGGATTAGATAGGATATTTGAAAAGAGTTGAAGGGCCGGGGACATAGTTCAGCGACACAAATGCCTGCCTGGCAGCACAAAGTCCTGAGTTTGACTCCTGGTACCACAAAAGAAAAGAGTCGGAAAGCTAATTGGCTCCCAGACCTGGGCCAGCTGAGTGTGTATGCCAGCATGGTCCCCAAAGGTCGCTGTGTACATGGGTGTACAAGAGCAAGGGACTGTATTATGGCGTACAATGACTCTTCTTGTGTTGCTGTTGTGAGACATGGGCGCAAGGATCAGCACAGTAAACAATCACACCCACAGCCTGTAGAGAGGGTGGTGCGCAGTGAAAAAATGAGGCCTAACAGGGCAACACTTCAGTCCAGGCTGTGGTGGGGGTGATCTCTGGTGAACCCTGAGTCCAAGTCAGCAAGATTTCTGCACAGGTGCACCTTGTCAGTCTCAGCATAAATAGCTGATGTAACAAGGGTAAAATCTGGCTGCTGTAAGAACTTATATAACCAGCATCATTATTGAAATAGGCCACTATTGTGTATTTTGGTATACATATAGTCTGTCAAGAGGATTGGTGGGAGACTGAGCAGCCTAGCACTGCTGGTGGAATGGACAGTCTAGGGGTCTGGGGATGGCCACCTCGCAGCTGAGCACCACCTGAGAATGACAGCCTATTCAGACGTTTCCACAACTGTGTTTCTCCTTTTGGCTGCCCAGCTCTCAAGTGGACCTCCCCAGGCTGAACTGGTGACCAGACACTACCGTATGATCTTTGGGTACGGAGCACTCTTTCCAATATGAGTGCTCTTTATTTTCTTGCATATTGGACTGGCCAAAAAACTCCAGTAAAATGTTGAGTTGTAGAAGCAAGAATAAACATTTATGCTTTATCACCAATTGTAGGGGAAAGACATGGCTGTGATTTTTATTAGAAGGGTTTTTTTACTATCATGTTGAGGAAGATGCCTTTTTATTCCTAACTTAATCATGGCTGGGTGTTGAATTTTCTGCAATACTTTATCTGCCTTTGATTTTTTTTTACTCTGCTGATATAGTGAGTTACAGTGGTTGAGTTTTTAATGTATACCATTTTGCACCCCTAGTATGAACTTCACTTGGTCAAAGGCTGGGCTGTTGGAGATGAGGGACCAGCATGGTGGCTTGTTGGGGAGCTGTTTCCTGATCTATGGATGAACATATCTTCTCAGTGTATTTCCACATGGTGAGCAGACAGGGAAAGCAAGTGTTTATTTCTGTCCTTATAAAGCATGGATCCCATTCTGAAGGCCTCTGACTTCATGGTGTAATTTCTTCTAATATCATCACAGTGGGGTTTAGGATTTTAACATGTGGCTTCAAGAAGACACAAACATGTAGCTCATAGCATAAATTAATGGACAGATGAAATGGTAGCATTATTTTAAGTTAAGCTTATTAGAAGTTAGGATGTACTAATGTACTTTTTATTATTGGGTTAGATTTGCTAAGTTTTTTAAAAGAGTTCTTGGATCTGCATTTGTGAAGCCTGCAATTTCAGGAGCTTTGGAGGATGAATCCATCTATTAGAGTGGTAAGGTCTTGGGCAACAAGCTGGTCCAGATCTAAAGAGAGTGGGAGGCAGAGGCAGGACACAGCCCTGGTTGTCCTGATATCACATGTTTCTAAGCCACCATCATCTCTCTTACAGATAGTCTTCAATCCCTATACCTAGTCTTTCCCCTTTCTATCCATTCTCATGACTACAACTGGAGTGAGCCTACAAGTGCATTGCTGTCTGTTTTCTGTTGTACACTGGAAGTTTGTCTCTCCCCCATATTTATATGTTTAAATTCTAGCATTAGAAGATAAGTCCTCTGGGAGGTAATCAGGCCCTGAGGACTCTGATTTGTATCCTGATAAAAGAAAACTGGAGAAGTCCTTTGTCATTTGCTCTGTGAAGGACAATGAGCAGGCAGAGCTTGCAGTTTGGGAAGAGATCTCACCAGATTCTGCTGATACTGGTACCTGACCTTTGGCCTTCTTGCCTCCAGAACTGTGAGCAGGAAATCGTTGATGTGTAATAGACACTCGGCCTGAGATTTCCTGTTACAGCAGCTGGAACTGACCATTACCTCCCCGTGCGTACAGCAACCCAAGAGCTTTCTACTATGGTTAAAGCAGATGCCACTCCCATGTACTTATGGTCTCTGTGCCTGGCTGCTACCTCATTCCACAGTCTCCCTCTGCCTGGTGCATTGCAGGCTGCCCTTATCTAAGGTCTTTTGACCTGTGAACTCTTCACACCCTCTTCTTAAAATCTGTTCTTTGATCTCTGGGATAGCCGGGCCTGGGAGAGGAGAGTAAATCTGTACTCTGCACTTTCTCATTGTCTCTAGGACAGCAGGGCCTAAGAGAGGAGTGTGAGTCCGTGCTGTGTGCTTCCTCTATTATCCCGGGGACAGAAAATGACAAAAAGAGGAAACAAAATGCAATCTCAGCCAAACACCCCACCCAGAACAAGTCCAGGAAACAGCATGGAAGAAAATGGAAGTCACACACCAGGAATTTCTGAAATGATAGCAACTGAAGTAAAGAACCAACTACATTAGGCTATAGAGGAAATCAGATCAGAAATAATTGCTCAGGTAAAGAAAGAAATGACAGGCATAATGAAAGAATTGCTTGGCGTATTGAAAGAAGATATAAATTAAAAATAGAAGAGCACAGAAAAATGTTGAATAAATAGTATTTATATTTTTATAAATATAAATAGTATAAATATATTTATAAAGAATTAGATGCATTAAACAGATTCAAAGAGACATTCAGGAAATTAAAAATCCCATTTAAAGTTGGAAAAACTGCTTGAATGAAACAGAAGATAGACTTTCAGACCTTGAGGACAGCATCGCATCTATGGATAGTGGAAGAAAAGAGCTCTTAAAAATAACAAAGGAACAGCAAACAACAATTTAACAGCTAAAAGATGAGGCAAAGAAAAACAATACAAGGCTGGTAGGTGTCAGCAAGAGAGCAGGAGGCAACATGAATGACATAAAAGGACTATTTGCAGAAGTAATAGCAGAAAATTTCCCAAGCATGGGACAAGAATATTATATATGTGAGTGAGACATACAGAACCCCAATTAGCCATAACCAAAAAAATCTACACCTAAACAAATAGTAATCAAGATCCCAGAAAATCAGCAAAAGAACAGCATATTAAAAGCTGTTAGAGAAAGAAAGAGATCACCTATGAAGGAAAACCCATCGGAATCACGGCAGACTTCTCAACACAAACTATCAAGTCAAGAAGGGCTTGGAGTGAAGTATTTCAGGTCCTGAAAGAAAACAGCTTCCAACCCAGATTGGCGTACCCTGCAAAGGTATCTTTCAAACTGATGGAGAAATAAGATACTTCCATGACAAAGATCAACTGAAGAGATTCATGCCCACCAAACAAATCCTACAAAAAGTACTGAAAGATATTCTACAAAGAGGTAAATCTCAAGACCAACCATAGAAAAGAGCTACAAAGCAAGGTAAAAAATTAAACAGAGGGGGAAAGTATAGAACCAACAGTGGGAAAATAACATGACAAGGATAAGTCAATACATATCAGTAATAACCGTTAATGTAAATGGCCTCAATTCACCAATCATAAAAAACAGACTGGCAGAATGGAGCAAGCAACGAAATTCAACAATATTCTGTATAAAATAAATGCATTCAGCTCAAAAGGAAATCCAAGGACTGAAAGTCAAAGGGTGCAGAACAATACTCCGTGAGACAAGAAACCAGTAAAAAGCAGGAGTAGCTATTCTGTGTGCATACAAAGTAAACTTCAAACCAATAATCAAAAGAGATGAAGAAGGTCACTATATTTTTGTTAAGGGAAAAACTACAAGAGGAAGAGATAACAATCAAATATATATGCACCAAATGTAAGAGCATCCAATTATATAAGGCAAATTTTAACAGACATGAAAAGTCAAATAAATAGTAACACACTTGCAGATACAGGTGATTTTAACACTGTATTGTCACAAAGAGATAAATCAACTAGGCAACAATTCAGCAAATAACAGAACTAAACCAAGCGTGAACAAATGGACTTAGTAGACCTTTATAGAGTATTCCACCCAATGACATTAGAATACACATTCTTCTCAGCTGTGCATGGGACATTCTCTAAAATAGATGACATGCTGGCACACAGAACATGCTTAAGTAAATGCAAAGGAATTGAAATTATCCGATGCATATTATTGGATGATAGTGCAATGAAACTGGAAATTAATGATAAAAGAAATGAAAAAACTTCATAAGCACATGGAAATTAAATAACATCCTCCTGAACAATGAACGGGTCTCAGAAGAAATTAAAGTAGAAATTAAACACTATTTACAATCAAACAAAAATGCAAATACAAAGTATTGGAACCTGTAGGACACAATGAAAACAGTCCTCAGAGGGAAATTTATAGCAGTGGATTCCCACAACAGGAAAACAACAAATACAAATAACTTTTATGTTACACTTCAAACTTTTAGAACAAGAAGAGCAAGTTAATCTCAAAGCCCAAAGAAGGGAGGAAATTATAAAGATCAGAGCTGAAATTAATGCAACTGAAACTAAGAAAACAATACAAAGAATGAATCAAAGAGTTGGTTTTTTGAAAAAATAAGTAAAATTGATAAAACCCTAGCCAGCCATATAAAAAAAGGAAAGAAAAACCTCAAATCCATGCAATAAAGAATGAAAGGGGTGGAATCACTACAGATCCTGTAGAAATTCAGAAGATCATCAATATCTACTTTTTTTTTTTTTTTTTTGCGGTACTGGGGATCGAACTCAGAACCCTGCGCTTGCTAGGCAGGCGCTTATTCCATTGAGCTATATCCCCAGCCCTATCAATATCTACTTTGAAAATCTTTGCTTTCATAGGATGGAAAACACAGAGGAAATGGACAGATTTCTAGATATATATGAATTACCAAAGCAGAATGAAGAAGGTATAAAAATCTTGAACAACTCGATATCAGCCAATGAAATTGAAAATGTAATAAAAATCTTACCAAAAAAAAAAAAAAAAGCTCAGGTCCTGATGGATTCACAGCTGAATTCTACAAGAAATTTAGAGAAGATTTAGTAGCAGTTCTCCTCAAGTTCATTAAAGAAATAGAAAGGGAAGTGATTCTCCTAAACTCATTCCTGGAGGCAAGTATTTTCCTGATACCAAAACCAGAAAATGAGCTAACCAAAAAAGAGAACTATAGGCCGATCTCCCTAATGAGGATAGATGCAAAATTCTCAATAAAATACTAGCTAATAGAACGCAGCAAATCATCAATAAGATAATACATTATGACCAAGTGGGATTCATCCCAAGAGTGCAGGGATGGTTCAGTACACACAAATCAATCAATAAAGACTAGAATCGCATGATCATCCAAATAGATGCAGAAAAATCTTTGGATAAAGTCCAACACTATTCATAATAAAAAAAAAAACAAAACTCTACAGAAAATTGGCATAGATGTACTTTCCCTGAATCTGATAAAAGCCATCTATGACAAACCAAGAGCCAACATCATACTAAATAGACAAAAACTGAAAGCTTTCACTTTAAAATCAGAAACAAGACAATGATGTCCACTGTCACCATTCCTATTCAACATAGTTCTGGAAACACTAGCCAGAGCAATTAGACAAGAGAAAAATAAAAGGAATAAAGATAGTAAAGGAAGAAGTGAAATAACCTTTACAGATCACATAATACTGTCCATAGAAGACCCCAAAAATTCTATCAGAGACTCCTAGAATTAATCAACAAATTCAGTAGCATAGCTGGATACAAAGTAAGCACTCAAAAATCAATAGCATTCCTATACACAAACAACAAACATACTGAGAGAGAAATAAGTGAAACCATATTTTCACAATAGCATTTAAAAAATTGAAATACTTAGGAATTAATCTAAGAAATGAAGTAAAAGATCTACACAGTAAATATACCAGTACTCTGAAAAAAGAGATTAAAGAGGATCTCAAAAAAATGGAAAGATATTCCTTGCTCATGGATAGGAAGAACCAATATTGTGAAAATGGCCATACTCCCAAAATTGTTATACAGGTTAAAAGCAATTCTGATGAAAATACCATTGGTATACCTCACAGAGCTAGAGAAAATATTCCTAAAATTCATCTGGAGCTAGAAGAGACCCAGAGTAGCAAAAGCAATCTTGGAAACAAAGATAAGGCAGGAGGTATCACAATCCCTGATTTCAAATTATACCACAAAGCTACTGTGATAAAATCAGCATGGTATTGGAAAAAAAAAGACACCTAAAGATCAATGGAACAGATTAAAAGATGAAGACGCAACCACAAAGACACTCAGCCATCTTATCTTTGACAAAGGGGCTAAACATGTTCACTGGAAGAAAGCGTCTTTAATAAATGGTGCTAGAAAAACTGGACCTCCACATTCCAAAGACTAAAACTGGACCCAAGCTTATCACCATGCACCAAAATGAAGTCAAAATAGCTTAAAGACCTAAATATTAAAACAGAAACATTAGGTCTAGCAGAAGAGAAAGTAGGTGGAATTCTTGAAGAAAGAAGAGTGCGTAGAGAGTTCATGAACAAAAGCCAAACTGCACAAGAAATACGTCAAAGAATCAACAGCTAAGATCTCATCTTATTGAAAAGATTTTGCACATATAAAGAAATCACCCATGGAGTAAAAAGAAAACCCATGAATTGTATAAAAATTTTAGCCAACTGCCACTCAGACAAAGGACTTCTATCTAGGACATATAAAGAATTAAAAAAAAATCAGTACCCCAAAATTCAAAGACCAAATCCAAAAATGGGCATCTGAGATGAATACACACTTCTCAGATGAAGAAATATTAATGGTGAAAATACATGAAAAACTGTTCAACATCATTAACCATTCAAGAAATGCAAATTAAAACAACACAGATTCCATCTCTCCCCCAAAAGAATGGCTATCATCAAGAAATCAACCCCATAACAAATACTGGAGTGTCTGTAGGGAAAAAGGAACTCTTCTGCACTGTTGGTGGGAGTGCAGACTGGTGCAACCACCGTGAAAATCAGCTGGAGGTTCCTCAGTAAACTAGGATTAGAGGTCCCATTCAACCCAGCTATTCCCCTCCTGGGTATTTTTCCAGAAGAACTGAAAACATCATATCACTCTAATATATGTGCACCCATGTTTGTAGAAGTACAATTTGTATTAGCTAAATTTGAAACAACCCGAATGCCTATCACCTGAGGAATGGATAAAAAAGATGTGGTATTTTTATGCAGTGAGTATTACTCAGTTATAAAGAAAAACTAGAGGCTTTTATAGGTAAATGGATGCAACTAGAAGACCATACTCATAAGTGAAATAAATCAGATTCACATGTGTAAACATCAAATTTCCTCCCTAGTATAAGAATCTGAAAGAGTAAATAAAATTTGAAAGGTACAATAGATACTGTGAAAGGGAAAAGAAATTGCTCAAATAGGAAGGAACAAAAAGGTTGAAGGAGGGGAGAGGAGAAAGAAAGAAGAGAAAAAATATGTATAAATATGCACAGGATAGCTAGGATAATTGTACTACTAATATCTTTTGGTTTATTGAAAGAAACTGTTGTTAGTGTGTAATTGTTTGGTCAATCTTACATGCCTATATCTGGTTATATGTGCAACCATTTGAAGATAACATTAGGTAAGGTAAAAATCATTGTGAATATCATCTTGTTTTGAAATTCTGTATCATTTTTATTATTCTGTATGCTGTTTTGTTTATGCATTTGTTTTTGTTATTTTGCTTTTTCTCTTTTCTCTTTAAAATGAAAAATAAAATTTATGTGTATATACAAGGATAGCTGGGATAGGTGTATTGCTGATATCTGTGATTTATTGAAAAGAACAGTCAGTGCTTAAAATTTAATTTTTTCCTGACCAATTTTGCATGCTTGAATCTGGTAATCAGAATGACTGATCTGAAAACAACAATATACAGTACAAGAACTATTGTTGAACTCCTACCGTTTTGTATGGTGAAGCTCTGTAGCATTTCAATTTTTTTTACTTTGTTTCTTTTTGTCTTTTTGACACAGGGTCTTGCTATGCAGTTCAGGCTGGTCTTGAGCTCACTTTGTAGCCCAGGCAGGCCTCGAACTTGGAGCGATCCTCCTGCCTCAGCCTCCCAAGTGCTGGGATTACAGGTTTGCACCTGGCTTTTTTTTTTTTTTTTTTTACTTGTTACTGTCTTTGATAGTTTGATCAATCTTACATTCTTACATCTGGCGGACTGAGGAACTTCACTGCAGATACAAGTATGTACTGTAGCAACCATTGCTAATTCCTACCATTGTGTTTTGAGGTCATGTATCATTTGTTGTATTTGTGTTGTTTTCATTGTTGTTTTGTTAATTTTTTTAATGTTTAAAATAAAAAAAGAAATTATACTACAAAGCTATTGTGATAAAATCGGGATGGTACTGGTAAAAAAACAGACCTGAGGGCCAGTGGAACAGATTACAAGATGCCAACATAACTAAAAACACACTCAGCCTCCTCATCTTTAACAAAGGGGCCAAACACATTTACTGGAAGAAAAATAACCCCTTTAATAAGTGATGCAGGAAAAAATAGCTTTCTACATACCAAAGACTCAAACTAGACCCATGTCTATCATCATGCACTAAAGTCAAAATGGATCAAGGACCTACATATTAAAACAGAAATGCTAAATCTACTGGAAGATATAGTAAGTAGAAATTTTGAAGACATAGGAGTAGGCAGAGACTTCATGAACAAAACCCAAAGTGCATGGGAAAAACTTCAAAGAATTAATAACTGGAATCTCATCCTTTTAAAAAGCTTTTGTACATCAAAAGAAATCACAATAGAGTGAAAAGATAACCCACAGAGTGGGAAAACATTTTAGCTAACTGTCCCTTCAACAAAGGACTTATAAGCAGAAAAGGTAAAGAACTGAAAAAAATCAGACGCCCTCAAATTCAAAGACCCATACCAAAAATGGGCATCTGAGATGAATATGCACTTCTCAGGTGAAGAAATACAAAGGTCAAATAAATACATGAAAAAAAGGTTAACATCATTGGTCTTTCAAGGGATGCAAATTAAAACAACACTGAGGTTCCATCTCAGCCCAGTAAGAATGGCTATCATCAAGAAATCAACCAATGACAAATGCTGGAGGGACTGTGGAGGAAAAGGAAAAACCAAACCAAACCAAACCAAACCAAAACAAAACAAAACAAAACAAAACAAAACAAAAACACACACACACACAAAGAAAAGGAGCCCTTCTCCACTGTTGGTGGCAATGTAGACTGGTACAACCACTTTGGAAATCAGTCTGGAGATTCTTAGAAAACTAGGAGTAGAGGTCCCGTTCAACCCATATACCCCCTCTTGGTATTTTCCTAAAAGAATCAAAAACATCATACCACAGCAATATATGTGCTGCCGTGTTTATTGCAGCACAATTTGTCATAGAAAAATCTTGGGAACAACTCTAATGCCCACCAACTGAGGAATGGATAAAAAGATGTGGTATTTTTATACAATGGAGTGCTACTCAGCTGAAAAGGAGGATAAACTTGGGACATTTCTGGGTAAATATATGTACCTTGAGACCATACTCTTAAGTGAAATAAATCAGTCTCATGTGTGTAAACATCATACTTTCTCCCTAGTGTTAGAAGCTGAAAGAGTAAATAAGACCCAAGATGTAGAATAGATACTGAGAAATGGGAAGAAAATGCTCAAAAAGAAAGAAACTGCAATGGGGGAAAGGAGTAAAGCAGAAAGGGAAAAGTAAAAAAAAATGTACACACGCACAGACACACACACACACACACACACACACGTGATAGTTAAGACAGTTATAGTACTAATTGCTATTAGCTCATTGAAAGGAAAGAGTTATGCCTATATTGTTTGATCAATTTTTCATGCATATATCTTGTAATCTGAGCAACTACTTTAAAGATAACAATACACAATGTACTGTTGTTACTGTCCTAGCATCTTGTTTTAAAATTTTACACCACTGTTTTTATTGTTTATTTTTCTTTTCTTTAAAGTAAAAAATAAATCTGTTCTCTAGAACAGTAACTCATTCTCTCTTTACTTTTTTTTTTTTAGCCTGAATGGTGCTACCTTATCCTTCAGAATATCACTTTAATTCCCTTAGTCATTAAATTCTTTCTTGTGGATCTTAGACTGAATAGTTATAGCTCTTTCCCCCCTGTACTAGGGGTTGAACCCAGGGCATTTGCACTGGGCTATATTGCTGAGCCCTTTAAAATTTTTAATATTTTATTTTGAAATAAGGTCTCATTAAGTTTCTCAGGCTGGGCTTGATCTAGTGGTCCTCTTGCCTCAGCCTCCCAGAGTGCTGAAATTACAAGCATGTGCATCACCCCTAGCTGTAGCTGTAGCTTATGAAGACCGTTCACAGAGTCAGAGAAAGGTAGTTTTTAGGAAGGTGGCTCTGCAGTCAGAGGGTTGGGTTGAAACCCAGCTCTGCCACTTAGTTGTATGATCACAGATTACTTAAACTTTCTATGCCACCTTTTCCTCATGGTAAAATAGTGACAGTAAGATCTAGGCCATACAAATCATATTTTTGTGAGAATTAAATAATTTAGTATATAAAGAGTTGAGAACAACCCTGTCTGCAGTGCATTCCCACATGTTGTTAGTGACCACAATTTGTGGTGTGTTGGCAAGTTGTACTTGTGTGTTTATGTTTGCCTTTTATTGTCTTCCCTGGCCTAGTAATTATAAGGGAGCAGAGAAGATGTTAACTGCTCTCTATTGTATTTTTAGCAGTGTTTAACTCAGATAACCTACTTCTGGTGTCTCGACTGCACCTTCAGCTTCACACTCACAGACTCATACACTTCCCTCTCAGGCCTTCTTCTGATACCTGGGTGGAAGTCTTCCCAACCCCACAATTCTTGCATTCTTCGTGCCCCTAAATCCAGCACCAAGTGGATGACACCAAAGTCTGACAACAGCCTGAGCAGCAGCCAAGCTTCCTTCCCTCTTGCCTGTAGGGGTCAAGTGTCTGGATGGCTGAGCACTCTGAAACCAATATGCAGGAACAAATTTCGTAGGCTGCTGCCATTCTGGGACATGTTGTGCTGGGGGAATCTCTTCTTAAAGCAAAATCTTTCAGCTTTGTATTTTTGAGATGGTGAAAAGTAGAGTCTTGCTAGATTTTGTGTTACCCTCTTGCTATCTTTTCTCTTGTCCAGTTCCAAAGTACTTTTCTTTTTAATGCAAGTTGATTTAGCAGTCAAGTTCTCCTCTGCTCCATCTTTAGAGTCTACAACTTTACTGGAGTTTCCTTTTTGGAAAAGTTGTAAAAATTTTTAGTCATTCTGTTGGGCCCTTTGCTCTTGATTCTCAACAGAGATCTGACTGAGAGCCCCCAGTGGTAGCCCTCTTCCACAGCTTCAACATTAGACTGCTTTGGCCAGATTAATTAGCTCACCTCCTTTAATATCAGTCTCAGACAAAGTCTTTGGCCAGAAGCAAATGCAAATGATTTTGAGTCCAACTGCCAGTGGAATTCTTCTCAGGCGAAACCTCTTATGCCTGGTCTTTTCCAGTTGCACTGTAGTCATCACTGTAGTATTCTGAGCACTGGCCAGAATCTACCATCAATCTTGGCTCTGAGCGTTCCGGGGCTGCTTCTTCAGCGCATCTCCAAACCTTTCCAAAGTCTTCAACAAGTCAGTTCCAAAGGCTCTTGAAACACATAGTCATAGAGGGTCATAGGAAAAACCCCACTTCTCTTATACTCAAATCTTAGTTACTTCTCTCATTCCTGAGACAAAATACCCAGCACTCGCAGTTAAAAGAGCAAAGATTTATTTCAGCTCACAGTTTGTAGAGGTTCAGTGCATAGTTGGCTGATTCCAGTGCAAGGTGGCATGAGAGAGGAAAAATTTCTTTCATTCCGTTTTTATTCTATCCAAGCTACAAGCCTATTAGCTCGTGCCAGCCACACTCAAGGTGGACCTTCCCATCGTGTACACCCAGAACTATGCTAAACCAATCAGTGGATGAATGTAGTTACCACAAAACCTTAATCCATGTTCTCACAGTCTAGATCCAGCCACCTCTGAAATGCCCCACCTGTGAACCCAGGAGGCTTTCAGGGGATAACTAGATACAAGCCATCATGCTTACCAACAGTTTCACATAGTGGCCTTTGGGGGATTTGACAATCAGCAGCAGATATATTGCAAGCATTCTATGCATAGATGCGATTAATTTTTGTTGGGTATATGCATTGGAAATAAAAAATTATTTGGTTACAGCATATGTGTCCACAGCATATTGTTAAGCAATGACCTACTCTCTAGTTTCATGTTGAGTTATATAGTTTCCTTACACACTGGTCATACCAGTTGGCCAAAGGAATACTAGCAAACATGACATAGGCTTAAGTTAAAAAGTGCTTGCACATTAGAGAAACCCTCCTATCTAAGCCATGCCAAAAAGCCTGGGATAGTTCATTGAAGATATGTAGCCCAAACAAGAGCTATCACCAGACAAGCGAGTAAAGTTGATGCAGACTATCTAGTTCCAGCCAAGTATATCAGGCATAATGACCCTAGGCAAGATCAGTACAAGAACCACCTGGTTGAATGCCATACAAAGTGCTGGCTCAGAGACTCAAAAGCAGTTAAAAGATTGTGTTTTATGTCACTAAACCTTGCTTAGTTAATGTGACAATAAGTAACTGACACAGCATATGATCAACTTTATAGGAAACTACTACTATGGAATATTAAGAGGTGAGACCAGGTTAAAGCTTTGAATTGTGATTATGATTCTGGCTTAATGAATGGATTAAGCCATGCATGTGACTAATGTGCTCATGATTACCTTCAATGTGGTTCTGCAGTAAGAGCCAGTTTGGCAAGGTCCCCTGGGTACACCTGTCTCTCACTATGTGACTTCTGTGCCACTGCAGGTCTGTGCCACCGCAGGACTCTGCTAGAATCAACAGTCTTTTGATGAATGTTTTGAGGTTTTTTTTTTTATTTTAAAGGAAGACCAATAAAAACAATGATACAGAGTTTCAAAACAAGATAATAGGAAGTTAACAATGGTTATTACATAGCATATTGTTATCTTCATAGTAGTTGCTCAGATTACAAGATATAAGCATGCAAAATTGATCAAACAATATAAGCACAAATCGTTCCTTTCAATGAACTAATAGAAATTAGTAGTATAATTAGCTGCGGTATTTTTCTTTTCCCTTCCTTCTTTTTGCCTTTCTCCTATCCCAGTTGTTCTTTCCTTTTGGGTAGTTTCTTTCCCTTTCACAGTATGTATTGTACATTTTGGATCTTATTTACTCTTCCAGTTTCCTACACTAAGGAGACAATATGATATTTATACATGCGAGTCTGATTTATTTAACTTACGAGTATGGTTTAAAACAGCACTGAGATTCCATCTCACTCCAGAAACAATGGCTATCATCAAGAAATCAACCAATAAGAAATGTTGGTGGGACTTTGGGGAAAAGGAACGCTTCACCATTGTTGGTGGGAGTGGAGACTGGTACAAGCACTGCGGGAATCAGTGTAGAGATTCCTTAAAACACTAGGATTAGAGGTTCCATTCAACCCGGCTATGCTCCTTCTGGGTATTTTCCCAGAAGAATTAAAAATATCATACTACAACAATAAACGTGCATCAATGTTTCTAGCAGTACAATTTGTAATAGCTAAATTTTGGAAACAACCCAAATGCCCATCAACCAAGGAATACATGAAAAAGATGTGATATTTTTATACAATGGAGTACTACTCAGCTATAAAGAAGGATAAACTCAAGTCTTTCATAGATGAACAGATGCAACTAGAGACCATATTCATAAGTGAAATAAATCAGACCCACATGTTTAAGTTCTGACAAACCCAAATTTATCATTTTCTGTCATATATTGTTAGTGTCTTTTGTGTCCTGTTTGAGATATCTTTGTTCATCTAAGGCTATAAAAAATTAAAAAAATAAAAAAGTAGAGATTGGAAGGAGCTATGAAGACTTTTTAATTTTTTATCTTTTAATTGTTCTGGGGATCAAACTCAGAGTCTTCTGCATGCTGAGCAAGCACTCTACCCCAGAGCAACATCCTCAGGCCCACAGACAATTCTCTATGATCTCTTCCCTAAGCTTAAGGTAAATTATCTCCAAGATGTTCACCAATTTCTTCACTCTTTGCACACATAATACTATTCCCCATAATAATTCCCCATAATACTATTCTTTCTTTTCTCCTGAGTTGGGCTGGCCATCAGAATGTAGTGATTTGACATTCTGGAAATTTGGAAGCTTAATCATAAGAAGCCATTAAAGATTACGCCATAGTTACACGGAACACTCATGCTAGAGGAATCCAGGTCATGTTTGAAGTTAACTGTCCTGAGACCACATTGACGGAGAAAGGTGGTTCCACTGCACACTCATCTGTTCTAACCACTGTGGATCAAGCATCAGCTGTGTGAGTGTTTTATTCCCTAAAGACACTGTATGGAGAAGAAATGAGGCCCCTGACACATAACCCTGGAGAACTGTCACAGACACTTTCAGCCTTTCAGGCCTTCCTAGCTGAGCCTCCAGATGTCATGGAGCAAAACTGGGAAATCCCTACTGTGCCACACTCGAATTCCTAATCCCAATATTAATATTATAAATGATTATTTTAATACTTCTAAAACATGGAGTGATTTGTTTATTAGCAATAACAAGAACAAAACTTCATGGGTTTAACTTCCACATTTACTTCTATGACTGATCTTGGTATAAGTTTTGTGTAAGTGTGAATGAGCATTGAATATCTTACCCCCTTACATGGGTATGTAGTTACTGGCTTCATTTATTGAAAAGAACTTTCTTTTTTACATTGAATTGCTTTAGTGACTTTCTCAAAAAATCAAGTGAATAGTTTTGTGTGAATCTATTGCTGTATTCTCTATTCTGTGCTCTTATTAGTCTTTTTATTGAATTTTTTTTTCTTCTTCAAGATTATTTTGACTCCTCCAAGCTGCTGAATTTTCATATATGTGTTAGAATAACCTAGTCAAGATCTGAATGAAAAGCATCTTGCTTGGATTTTGATTGAGAGAGTATTAACACATCAATCTGGAAAAAATTCACATCTTAAAATACCAAGCCTTCTAGTGAATATGCATGTTTTAGTTCATGTTTAACTAGATTTTCTTTTAATTTTTCTCATCTATATTCTGTTTCCAGCATAGTTTTTCACATTTTTTGTTGAACGCATTACAAGAAAAATACACCCCATGAGAAGGAGCTCATAGCATCCAAATGAACTGAGCTGGTGTTTAAGGGTCAGAGAGCTTAATCATCAGATGTTTGAGCTGCAGTAGAGCTAACACTATATGGCTTAATTATTTACAGTGATTTGAAAGTGTGTCTTGGGTTCAAAGTGCCAATTATATCTCTCAGGCAGGAAACCTAATAAAGAGGAAATACCTCTGTTTTCTCACCTCTGCAAAAGGAATCTATCCCAGAGTGTCCAGGAATGTGCATTTGTATACAAATAGGTGGTAATCACTCCCTTGATGCAGTTACTTTGGTCACCTTAAAAGGAATTAGGGCTAAGGGTAACTTTTTACATGTAATTCAGGGTCCTTCCTTCAAATGTATATGATTTATAGTCATAACTAACCTTCAGTGGTGAATAAATGCAATGCCTTTATATAAACTGAGGCCGTATATTGTGTCAGATTTGCTTGTAATTTTGAAGAATAAAGACAAATATTGATATTAAAAGGAAAGGATAATTTCTAGGTATAATTAATCCATTAACATGAATAATCACTGCAAGATGTTATCGATCACTTACTATCTTCAAGGCACTTTAATAGCAAGTTAATACTTGGGATGATTCTAGAAGAATTAAAAAATAAATGAGCCTATCATAAGGGAACTTAAGATAAAATATAAGGCACTAAAATATATACATGTAATAGTAACTAGAAAAACTATCATTTCAGGGTATGGAATTTATGTAGGCTAAAAGGGGTGACAAAATATTTTTATGTCAAAGAGTCCAAGGGGGTTTATAACTGTTTTATTTGGCCACTGAAGCACAGGGCAGATTTAACAAGAGATTTGCACAGGGCAATGTAGGAGTGAGGGATAGTGTGGTATTAATGATACAAATAAAAAATGAACTTTAAAGTTCTGAGAACTCTTTCATAAGGCTGTAGCATGTGCAGTATGTTTATGAATGCACAAAACACCACACAGCAAAGATAGTGCTATCCAAGAGACATCATGCATAGCACTTTACAACCATAGTTACTTTGCTGATTTGAGTTAATTACATAGTCTCGATAAGCTGTAGTTTTACTTCTTTAAAAATCAAATAAAAATACTGGCATCCTTTTATTAAAAGGCTTCAGACTGTATGTTTAGTGTTACACTATAAATAGAACATATAGTTTAGTTTATAGGGAAGACGTTATGCATTGTGTTGACTCTTGAGGGCATCCTTTAGGTTGTGTGATTCTGGTTCTGTGAAGATGTGTTATAACTTTGTGAATTATTGATAACTGATAGCAGTGTAAAATAATTCTCGTGTCATGCAAATTCTGTTCTCTCAGATACTGAACTGATTTCTCTCCTACAGTGAAAGCAAGTTTTACATCTCTGCATATTTATTTCAACATATCTTTAAATTTGTACATTTTATGCTTTTGGGGAACTGATTATTACATCTTTAATTTGCTTCTTTTATATTTATATCAGAGTCATTGCACTTTTCTTCTGGGACTTTTCTTTTTAGTGAATATTACTTTGGTAAGATTTAGCCATATCACATATAATGGCATGGTTGATTCATACTGATTTTGGATGCAACTTAGTGTAATTATCTTTTTTCTGAAGATAAAAACATTTTGTTTCCCCTTTGTTTATAATTTGTTTCAACTGATAAAAATGTTGGTATAGAACTACTTCCGATAGAAGATAGAATGGAGTGATTGCTCTGGAATAGTTAAACTACAGAAAAGAGGGGCAATTGTGGTAGAAAACAGCATTAGTATCCTTCTGTCAATCTGCCATTGGAGCCAAATAACTACATTTTCACAGGATTTCTGGAGCTGTCAACAAAATCCCTAGGGCAAGGACTCCCTGCGGACCTCAGAAAGCAGCTTGTGTACCTGCAAGAGCTCTTATAGACTTATGGAAAAAAGACTGCTGAGTTTCTAAGTATCAAAGGTGGCACCTGGAACTTGGCATAACATATTTTCTTGCTGATATCATGGGGACCACACACCCCTTTGGGTAATTAGTTGGTACTGCAGATGAGACTAGAAGGTATATTCTCAGGGGAAATGTTGGAATAACATCAGAAAACTGGAAGTCAAAACTTTTGGTGACTTTTTTCCCTCTGGGTCCAGGAGTGTTCACAGCCTCAAGATCTGACCATTTATTCTGATGTTAAAACATTTCTGGTGTTTGGTGGTACAAAAGGGTTGTCAGCAATGTAGTACAAATACAAAGAGCCTTTGAACACTTCTTTACCCTTGAAGTGGAGTATTGAGATCAGCCAGTTTTGGGGAGAAAATAATTTAAAATTTCTTTATATTTTAGTACAATTTTCAAAATGGTAATCTAAAAATATATGATATTTTTGTTTTTGACACTTGTTCTTTAACCTGTATTTTCAATGTGGGCTGGCACAATTAGTGGATGTAAATATAAATATATGGAATTTGATTGATTGATGTTCTTTAAATTGTGTTCCAACAGAAAAAAGAAATCACACTAATTACCCTTAGACAAAAGTAAAATTCGCCCCCAAGAGTCTCCAGAATATCATGGGCTCAGTCAGTGAAATCAAGAATCAGAGATACCCTTTAAGGCTGGAATACAGCTAAAACAAACACTAAGCAGTCACTGAAGTGAGACCTGAGACTCACAAATTTTCTTAAAAATGATGTTTGGAACTCACAACTGACTCTAAAGCTCATTTCAGCCACAGAACATGTTTATAGGTTATCTAGATTAAATATTGTATCTTATAAAAGTAAAGAAAAAGAATCAAGGACTATGGCCATTGAACAAATCACAGTGGCTCAATAAGTCCTAGATAAATCTTGTTCACAGTTTTGAGAACAATGAAAAATACTTACAACACATATGTGGAACAGATAGCAAGTATTTTCAGTGATCAGGGAGTTTTTGCAACAAATAAAAATGATTGTACTATATTTACATGAACAGGACATAGGGCAAAAGATACTGAAATAGTACAAATATGGTCCTGAAACATGTAGTATTTTTTCAGCCTCATATATAACTAATTAAATAAATACTAACACAACCATGAATCATTATTCCTTACACATCATATTGCAAATACATTTCAGTTTAGTCTGTAAAGTCCTGAGAAAATGGCACCTTTATACATTGTATGTGGGAGTGTAAACTAGTTAAAATTTTTGAAGGATAGTTTTATCAAATTTTTGGAAGTTTGATAAATCCATAAGTTTTTGACCCTTGAACTCCCCTTCCAGAAATACATTAATATATTTGCATAAGTACAGAAAGGTATAAGCATAACTTTATTACATTGTGGCTAGAAAATGAAACAGGATAATGTCTTCTTTTTTTTTTTTTTTTGGTCTTTTTGAGACAAGGTCTCACTGTGCAGTTCAGGCTAGCCTTGAGCTCACTTGGTAGCCAGGCTGGTCTTGAACTCACGCGTTCATCCTGCCTCAGCCTCCCAAGTGCTGGGATTACAGGCATGCACCACCATGTCTGGCCAGGGTAATGTCCTTTAACATATTTATATAGTCACAAATAAATAACAAGGAATGTCATGTGTGTGTATTGTTATGGAAGCAAAGCCAAAATATGTTACATATACTTGCATGTACATATAAGCAATTATATTGTAAATATTTTAAATAGTCATTAAATATATTAAAATAGATTATGTTGTTATTCTATGTTAAAATAAATGTTATTAAATGATTAGATATGTTAAAAAATTTAAAATAATGTTTTAGAATTTCACATACTGTGCATCCCCATTTCTAAAGTCCAATGGTTTATATAAATATGCAAAAATAATTGGAGTTTCAAAGAAGCACATTTTCATTTTCTGCTTTGTATTCTTTCAAAAATCTTTGAAATGTTAACATGTAACCATACCAACTTAAAATATATACTGTGGTTACATGTTTCTTTAATATTTAAGTAAATGTTTGCAATTAAATAAAAATAATTTAACTCAAGTTTAATGTTAGGTTTGGGCACAGAGTAATGTTAACCTCACACAGACCACACGTTATTACTACAGTAAAAAATCGCGGCATTCAGTCTCCTGGACAAGCTGTGGAGCCTGAGCCTCTGCCTTTGAGTGTGAGGCAGGGTCACTCAACCCAGTGCTCCCCAGCTGCCTGGGCTCTGATTGCGTTTGTATAACCACATAACTAAATTAACCATTCCATCATTTCCTCACAACACCTAGAAATTTGGCAGAAAGTGAGTAATGTTCCTTCTTTCACAGACTGACAGAGGAAAATGCTTTCACCATCAAGTCAGAAAAGCTATTTGTAGAACTGAGTATTGATCACAATTCTATCGGCAAAATCTGGTGGTTTCCATTAGTTGTTTGTACGTTCTGTCTAACTTAAACTTCACTTTGTTTTTGTTGATTTAAAGGCAACCTGTAAATGCTACACTACTCAAAGTACATAAACCACTGTTGATGAATTAGCTGGACTTTTTTGTCTTGCCATTTTCAAGATAACGATATACGTTTAGGCCAGCTATAATGGTATGTTGCTGTATCTATAAGTATTTTATAATTTTTATATGAGCCTATATTTAATAAATCTAAGTGCTGGAAATAAAAATGCAGCAATCTGAGTGACATTTTCCCCTCTTGTTTTCTGGTCTTCGACCTGAAATGAAAGTATAATCACCTTAATAGTTCATTGAATAGTGGGCCTCAACCCTGACAGTTATGTTCTGAAGGAGATGAGAAAGAGAACATGAAATTGTAAGTTAGAAAAACTAAAGACTGAGAAATGTTTGAATTTACTGATAAACAGTAGTTTTTCTTAGGCCATTTTTGCTTTCTGGTGTAATTGAAATACAGCTATACTACACATGTGATTTCCTCTGGACAGCTGGAAAACCTTAGGGGAATCTGGACAATGAGGTCAGAGGATATTACTTAGAACCAGAGCAGGCAGGAGGGCACTTTTGAACTTCTGTATTCTCTACAGAAGTTAGAAGGACAGGAGCCCTGGAGGTCTCATTATGGTGATTATAAGAACTGCACTGCTGGTAATGATGATCCTGTCTTCTCCTGTCCACAGGGACCCACTCTTGGAGGAGAGCTTATTAACATGTTCTTGAAATGTATGCAGCTATTAAAAAGTTTCAAGGAAATTTCATAATAATAATTCACAAAATAGAGTAATCTCTAGGGTTCTCTGTCTTGGAGGAGAAGCAGTCAATTAAAGACTGATTACAGTGGAGAGACAGATGGGCCAGCCAGGGCGCCCCGGGATCTCCCTTTGCTTCACAGTTGGCTCTCGGAGACGTTCTGCAGCCCTGGGGATTGGGGCAGCATTGTTATTAATATAATAAATCTCACTTTTCCAATGTAACTGGTATAATCATCACTGGTGGGTAGCATTTTATCAAGCAGGGATTTAGTGAGAGTACCTGGGAGAGCTGTTTGTGATCAGCAACTTTTCTTTGTTCCATACTTACCCTTCAGCAAAAACTCCTATTACAAACTTCCAGAGCAGAATCACTCTGAGAATGCAATAAATTCTTTTTTTTAATATATATTTTTTTTAAATTTTATTTTAAAGACAAAAGAATGGAGACATATGAACGAGAAAAGCCATAAACAATACAGAAAATACAAAGTTATACAGAATATAGTAGGGAATTAGAACTGGATGTTGTATTACATAGTTATCTTCACATTAGTTAACACAAAAACATTAAAGGAAATACCAAATTATAGATAAGATAATAGGGAATTTGCACTGGATGCTGTATAATATAAAGTTAACTTCACTTCTGCTAATACAAAAACAACTGAGGAAATACAGAATTATAGAGAACATAGAAGGGAATTAGCTCTGGATGCTGTCCTACATAATGTTACCTTCATCTTTCTTACTCAGGTTACACAGATGATGGCCCTTTGGATCAGTTCGTTTTTTCTCCTCCCTCATCTCCGTTGCCCTACCACTCAATCAGTCATCTTCCCTGTGATAATAACTGTACTCCTGGGTTTATCTATACCCCTGGACTCTCACCTTGGGAAGAGATATAGCTGCCTCAGACTATACTATAACATACAGGGGTGTATACAAACTGCCATGGTTGGGGGTGGGAAAGCACATATGCTCACAG
>PVLD010003602.1:0-139677 GCA_004027595.1 Dinomys branickii
CCTTCACCTTTGTTACTCAGGTTACACAGATGATGGCCCTTTTGATCAGTTCGTTTTTTCTCCTCCCTCATCTCCGTTGCCCTACCACTCAATCAGTTATCTTCCCTGTGATAATAACTGTACTCCTGGGTTTATCTATATCCTTGGACTCTCGCCTTGGGAAGAGATATAGCTGCCTCAGACTATACTATAACATACACGGGTATATACAAACTATCATGGTTGGAGGTGGGAAATCACATATGCTCACAGCGGACCACCCGGCTCCACCCTGTTGTCGTGCTATGGGTGGGAGCAGGTCCAGTCCATGAGGTGCCCTGAGCGGGGCCCACAGTGGAGCAGCCGCGGGGCCCACAGTGGCACAGCCGCAGGGCCCACTGCGGAGCAGCCGCGGGGCTTAAATTGTACTCCTTGAGTTGTGCAATTTCCTTGTAGCTCATTGGATCTGACCAATCTAGGACACAGAATATATTCATCAATGCTTTTGACGTGAACTTTTTTATTAGTTCAGTCCCTATTAATAACTGACATAATGGTAGTAGTTGGTGTCAAGGAACTGGTTATTCTGGCAGTTTTCACATCTGTTACAGAAAACAAAATCTAGAATGATATCTTACTCTTATTTCTGGCTTCCTTGACTTTTGTGATGTGCTATTTAACATTTCCACAAGAAACCTTTAGAGTTTTGCATTGAAAAAATAATATTCCATCTAATAATGACCTGTCATGAGAAGAGAGCATGTGGCCTGCTGGCTGGCAGCTGGACTATTTTAGGCAGGTTCCCCTGGGAGTTGACTACCTGTATGAGGTTAACAATGGCCAGGTGTTTGCCTTGGGGGTTTGTAAAAGTCAACCAGTTCACCCAAGTATAATCAAAATCTGAGGGGATTATTGAGACTGGAAAAACTTACAAGAGCTGGACATAAAAGCCAGAGTATCAATTTGTTTCCATAGGTTGATATGTTTGGCCCCATGTCATCCATCAGATAAAAGTGAATTAGAGGTCAAAAAGTAGGTCCATGAGCTCAGCCTTAATATAATGAGAGTTAAGGATTCTTATAAGTATTCCATCAGGTTACATTAGTTGTCTAAATAATATTCACAAATAGATTTATCAAGACATAATTCACTTGCCAATACCAAACAATTCACTCTTTGAAAATGTGCACCACAATTTTAGTTTATCCACTGGACTATGCAACCCTAACTGTAAACTGATTTTAGAACAATTTCATCACCTCAAAAAAAAAAATCCTATACCCATCAGCAGTCATTCCCAGTTCCCTGTTCCCTATGATAGCCCCAGGCAAACACTCACTTATTTTTCTGACTCTATAGATCTGACTATACTGGATATTTTATGTCAGTGGGATTCTACAATATATGGTCTTTTGTTGCTAGTTTTGTTCTTTTCATATAATGATTTCGAGCTTTATCTGTGCTGTGGTGTATACCAATATTTTGTTCTTTTTATATATAAATAAAATTTCCTTTTGTAGGTACATCACATTTATTTATCTATTAACTCATCATTTGATGGGTATTTAGGTTTTGTACTTTTGAGGTATTGTAAATAATATTACTATAAATATTCATGTACAAGTCTTCGTACGGAGAGATATTTCAATTTCTCTTGGTTATCTATGGAAGAATGGAATTGATGCATCACATGATAACTTAAACTTGAACGTGCTGGTAGGGGCTGGGGATATAGCTCAGTGGAATAAGCGCCTGCCTGGCAAGCGCAGGGTCCTGAGTTCGATCCCCAGTACCGCAAAAAAAAAAAAGAAGAGAAACTTTAACATGCTGGAGACCTTCCACAATACTCTCTAATTGAATCATTTCCCATTTCCATCAGTAATTTATGAGCGTCTCAGTTTCTCTGTATCTTCACCAATAATTGTTATTTTTTGTGTTTTGAGAGTACTGCAGATATCCTAATGGGTATGAGATAATATTTTGCTTTGGGCTTTGGATTTGCACATCCCTAGGGGATTGTAATGTTGAGTGTCTTTTCATGTGCTAATTAGCTATTTGCATATTCTCTGTAAAAGAATGTCTATTCACATTAGTAGTTGTCCATTTCAAAATCCAACCGCACATCAATATCTCACTCTTTTTGTTGCCAAGTTATATTAGTTGTGTGGAAATGCCAGTTTATATCCTTTGGTCTTGTAGAACAATATGTAAGTGTATTACTACAACTCCTGTTCCAGGAATGGAAAGTGAGCTTATGAGTATCAAGATAGGAGGCACATGGTGATTCGAGGGTCTATCATCCACACACTTGCACAAACCTACCATAAGAATACCCAGGTGGAAATAACCTAAACCTTCCACATATGGCATTGATTAAAGACACAGTGGAATTCTAAGTATGACAAAAACTGGTACTGGAGAAGACTAGTATCAAAAAGAAAGACAAAGAGGGAGAGTGCTGCAGTTTGGGCGGGTGTCCTCCAAACCATAGTCTTGGTCCCCAGAGTGGCAAGGCAGGAGGCAGAAACTTTTGGGATCTGGGTCCTGTGGGAGTGCAGAGGGCGCTGAAGGTGTGTCTTAAGAGTCCCCGCTTCCCTTTCTCCTTCCTGACTGAAGACGTGACCACTTGCAACAATATGTGCTCTTACCAAAGTCATCATGCCAGATTCATCAAAGCCATAACCAGTGGGGCCCTTTAATGTTAGATCTGAAGCTCCAAACTGTTAGCCAAATGAAACCTTTCTCTTTATAAATTAATTGCTTTAGAGGTTGCTGTATAGTAATGTGAAAGTAGCTTATCCAAAGGGAAAAGAAGACGAAAGAAAAAGGAAGGAAGGGATGGATGGATGGACGGACGGACAGACGGAATAAAGCGGGAGAAAAACGAGCAGACCCCAGACTTACATGCTTGCCATGGGCTTCTGGAAATCCAAATGCACGATGGTAACACAGAAATGAACCTCACTGAAGCCTTCAGCTTTTCTCTGGTGAACCTCCTAAAAGTCATTGCTCCAGGATGAACCCAAGGCCCATCTTCACTTACCTTTGCCCACAGAAGTTCAGTTTTGATTGGGCCAGGAAGAGATCTAGCCTAGAAAAATGAAAGCAAGCCCTGCTAGATGTTTACTTTCGTAGCCTCTCTGAATGAGTTAGTGACCAAATTCTGGCTAATGACCTGAGCATCAGACAGTACATTCTAACAAATATTTTTTTCTCTTGTGAAATAATATTCGAAACTCCATTTCCTACTGGGATTTTTTTCTTCCTGCCTTGAGTATGTTTTATAATGATATGATATTTTTGGAAAGATGAGGATCACCTGGTAACTATGCAGTGATAACTTTATGTAGAACTCAGTACTTGGAAGAGTGAGGGATATGAAAGAAATAGAAGATATGCTCCCTGAGCCCAAAGAGCCTGCAGTAGAGAGTGTTATAGCTTGTGTCTAGATGTCCCTCTAAAGCCTCATGCAGGCATAAATTGGGGCTTTTTCAGAGGTGGCTGAATCTAGAGTGTTTGGTGCTAAGATTAAGGGTGTGTGATTATTAAATTAGTTCACTGACTGGTTTGGCACCACTCTATTTCTGGTAGCCTAGATAGAATATAAAAAGAGGCAGAAAGAAGCTGCTAAAGTCTCTTGCTGGTTCCCTTTTGCTGCTGTGCTACCTTCTGCCCACCGTGAACTGTTCTCCTCTGTGATGCCCGTCTGCCAGGCCACCCTGCCTTGGAGCCAGCTGATTATGGACTGAAACATCAACAAATTATGAACTAAGTAAACTTCTCCTTTAACTTTGGGTGTCAGGTATTTTGTCTCAGCAATGAGAGAAAAGTAACTACGACAGACAGTGTCAAGAAATGCACATTAATTAACTTTTGAACAGCTTCAAAGCTAATGCTGTAATTCAGTGCCAAATAACTTGGACAGTGTTAGTCCTCCAGGATCCACTGTTGGTAACTCTGCTCTGCCAGTGCTTCTTGCCAATCCAGCTGAACTGAAGAAGTTTTAAGGAAAGATTGACATTTAGAGAGATTATAGCCTTAAATTCTTATATATTTTAAGTTATTTCTGCCTCTGTTTAAATACCAATAACAACTTTCACTCAGAGAAAAACACAGAATCTAAGAGTATTGAACTGGACACTGTTTTAGTATTGGTAAAGCCAATTAATAGCTGTATGACATTGTAAATGTCATTTAACCTTTTAGGATTTTAATTTCCTTATTTGTAAATTGGGGATAATGATTCATTCAGCAAACATTTACTGAGCACTTACTAAGTGCTGGACATTGCTTTGGGTAATAAAGGTATAGCAATAAACAAAAGAGACAAAGTTCCTGACCTCACAGAATATAGACATACAACATATACATATGTACTATATCAAGGTGTAGCAATAGTTTTGAACAAAAAAAGCAGGATAAGAAAGAAACAAACTATAGCAGTGCATTGATAAAGAAAGAATGTCCAATAAATGAAGAGGGGATGGGTAATTTATATATACTAATAGTCAAGAAAGTCTCTTTGATATAAGGCCTCCATTTCCTTTCCCACATAGTATCTGGTGTGCACATATTTGAGTGTGTGTACGTGTGTGTGTGTGTGTGTAGAAACATCTGCACTGTTCTGCTCATTGGAGAAAGAAGAGAAGCCAAAAATACAAGTGGTAAATTGCTCAGCACTGACTTACTGACGTTATGGTAGTTGCTGGTGTGAATTAGATCTAAACTCCTTCACTTGACGTTTAAGATCACAGCCCTTCTCCTACCTTTCCGGTTTCATCTCCACTCCTAAGTATGAATCTAACTTCCAAATACAACTTTCATCTACTCATTCCCTGGGCTATTAATTACATACCATCTCATACCACTGCTGTAGTTTCTTTTGTCTAAATCCTTTAGGATTTCATTTCTTGTAAGTTCTATGCCCTGGTGAAGTCGCCAACTTTTGAAAGTCATTCTTTGTGTTAAGTTGCCCCGGGTGTAAAAGGCGTTCCATATTTATTGATTGGTGTTGACTTTGTGGAGATGACAGGGGATCTCAGGATGGGAAAAGAGAGGGAAGAACAAGAAGGAAAAGTAAAAAGGATTGAGATGTTCTATGTATATGTACCAAATCCCACAATGAAAGCACTTTTTATGTAGCATAAACATGTACTACTACTAAAAAGAGATGAGAAAAAATAACGATGTGCCTCTCAGGACTCCAGAGGACAGCACTGGCCAGGCATTTTGATTTCAATCCCCAAAGACCCACTTTCAGACTTCCACCCATCAGAATTTGTGTCACATTTAGTTCATGGTAATTTCCTGTAGCAACGACGGCAGTCTGTATTAGCTGTGGTAGTTAGTTACTCTCAGACTAGACTCTGTCTCCAACTAACCCCTGCTATGTGCATATTAACCGAATAACTTAGGGAAAACCATTCCTTCCTTTTCTTCTGTAACGTGAAATCGTATCTGCAATCCGGTGCTGTTATAGCACAGATAAAATTCTCGTGAAAACTGCAAATGTTAGGTGTCAAACTCTGGCTTTCATGTGTCTCAGTGAGACAAAGGCCTAGAATAGAAGCATCTGTCCTCAGCAGTCTGACGCTGTAAATATTGCACCAGTACCACTCCTGTAACAAAGGTACTGTTTTTGTTTCTTTGTTTGTTTGGTTGGTTGGTTGGTTTGATGTGGTTTGGTTTGGTTTTGATCTGGGTTTTGTTTTTTTGAGACAGGGATTCTCTATGTAGTTCAGGCTGACCTTGAACTCATTATGTACGGAGGCTGCCCTCAAACTCACAGTAACCTCCTGTCTCAGCTTCCCAAGGGCTGGGATTATAGGGGTGCGCCTCCACATACGGTTTAAAGGTGCTGTTTTAAAAGTGGCCTCATATGGGAAAAACCCCAACCCCAGCAACGGAAACCGGTATGGTAAACTGATCTGCAGCATTCTTCGCGGGTTTGCTGGTTTAAGGATTTTTTTTTTTTAATGTTACTTTTTCAGGGCTGGGAATGGAACCCAGGACCTTGCACATGCTAGGAAGCCACTACCAAACTATACTCCCCCAGGCTTTGGAATGGTCTTTCCTCAAGAGCGGAGACTCAGCCCACCAATCCTTTTTAACCCATTTGAGGAAGTTGCTATCAATGAACTAGAACTGGCATCTTCCTGCCTCAGCCTCCCAGCGCTGAAGATTACAGACGTGTAACATCACACCTGTCAGAAGGATATATTCTGGAGTGGTTCAAAGCCCGGCTGTGCCTGTTACTACCTTCACCTGAAGCACAACGTCTAAGCCATCTAAGCCTCAGTCGCTTCTTCTGCTAAGGGAGGGGGTACTCCCACCTCACTGGGTGGCTGTGAGGATTAGCAGCCTAGGAGGCATTTTGCACAGTCCCTACCAACAAATATTTGGCTGATACAGTTCTCTTTACTGTGTCATTTTGCACCGGTAGGGCTGCTAGCCATACTATACATCCATTCAGTGAGCTGGAGCCGCCGAGAGGGCTGAGTTCCAGAGCCGTCCACGCCCACCCGCAAAGGCGGGGTGCAGGGGCAGGTCGAGGACACGATCAGGAATCCCGGCTCCAGAGCCCTAGCACAGCGTGCGCAGTCTGGCGTTCAGCCCCTCGCTGCACGTGGCAGGAGCGGAATCCTCCTCCGGGAGTCCAGTCGCAGCCGGGGCGTCGGACCGCGCGGGAGCGAGGCCAGGACTCCTGCGGAGCCGCTCTGGTCCCCGGCCCTCCTCCTGCGGACCCCTCCGTGACGTTCCGGCGCGGTCCCCGCAGCAGCAGCTCCCCGCAGCGGCCCGGCCCGCAGCAGCTCGCAGCCGCAGCCCAGCCCCGTCCCCCGGGCGCGCGGCGGGGGCGGAGCCGGGGGCGGAGCCGGGTCCCGCGGAACCGCAGCCCCTCTCGCGCGCCAGGAGTGCGCGGGCCGAGGGTCGCGCCGGGCCTGCGGGAGCTGGGGGCGGCTCCCCACGGCGCCGGCCGGGCGGCGGCTGCAGCTCGCTGGGGGAGACCGGTCCTCGCCTCGCGCCGCGCCGCGCGCCAGCCCGGCTCTTGGCAGAGCCCTTTCCGCTCCCGACGCGCCGCGCCGACTCCGGGACCCGGGAGAGCAGCTCGCGGCTCGCCGGCTGCGGGCGTTATCCGCGCGGCGCCCAGAGCCCACGCCCGGGTCAGCTCCGGGCACCGCCCCCGCCGGCACCCTCGGGTAGCGCCCCCTCCGCCCGCCCGGGGACCGCGCCGCGCCGCCGCGTCCGGCCCCCTCCGCCCGCGCCCGGGGATCCCTCGCCTGTTGCTCAGCTGCCATCCAGTCCTGCGCGGCAGGAGGGGCCGCCTGCTCGCAGGTGCTGAATTTCTCTGCAAGGTCATCCCTGCCTGGAGCCCTGCCTCGGAAGGTAACTGGGGAAGACGCCTGCTGCTTGGGGTGAAGTCTGCACACTGCGAGTGTCCGGAGAGGGGCGTGTTTGCGTGTGTGTGTGTGTGTGTGTGTGTGTGTGTGATTCTTACCATTTTCCTTTGCTTGTTCCCCTTAAGGTCGAAACATGAGTCATTTATAATACGTATGCATTTACATGTGTATGGATATATGTGCATATAGTTTTTGTTGAGGTAGGAGAGCAGAGGGAGTGCGGGCCTGGGTCGATAAACGGAAATCATTGTAGAGACCTGTTCTGTATCTAGAGGTGAACTTTGGAACCACATTCAATCAAGGTAGAGACGAAACGGATCTGTAGAGGGGGATTTTAGAAAAGGGCTGAGGAGGATCTGTGACCAGTACGGATGGCAGAGCTTCCTGCTGCCAGGAAGATGGAAAATATGTAAGCAAAATTTCAGACGCAACAATGGACAGTGCAAGAGGGGAGGAGGAGCCCCTCGTAGACCCTGGGACGTGATTGGGGGGTGGGAGGAAGGCAGGAAATGTGGGTCGGGCTTCAAGGGCTCTCTGGGGGAGTACTGGAGAAATCTCTGCTTAGCATGTAGGCAGTTCAAGGTTAAGATGCTGCGCCTGTCTACAGAGCAGCAGAGAAGGTGGAAAAAGGCAAGGGCTTGGGGGAGGACGGGGAGGCCGAGCTCTGAGCAGCCACCCATGTGGCAGTCCCTTCCTCCTCCAGGTAAACCTGTGTTTCCATGTGCGCCATCTAAATATTTTTTCATAGCACACTTGTTAAAGATCCATCAATCCATGTTTTCACTTTAGTTTTGCAAGAAATCTGGGTCATGGTGGGACTGGAAGAAACTGGTGTTTACAGCACCAGGAAGATCTGGAGAGAGACTTGATTAAGGCTTAGCTTCATGAAATATTTACACATCCCTTGCGTGGGCTTTTGTTTGCTCTTGTTGGTACTGGTGCATATTTTACTTCGATAATGCTTTGAGTGTACTTCTCCCGAACGTGCTTATTTTCCAGTTATAAACTATTCTTTCTTTTCCATTGTGCTCACCGTTGGCCTGCCCTGGGTAGCAGTTGTGGGAATAAGGATACATGAGTCACAGCACAAAGAAGAAAATCTCCTCAATTGTCATCCCCCCCAATTTGCATTGGAGAATGTTCTTTGGAGATAGAATTGCAAGGAATATACCTACCAAGTTTGTGTGTGTTTAGTAGGGGCACTGAATTGTTCATTCACAAACAAACAAACAAAAAAGTAGGAGTTACTGTCACAAGTCGAGGTGTTACATCGTTGAACTGTGTTTTGAAAACAGAGCCCAGGGGGTGATGGAGAAAAATGGACAGTGTGCCACGGTGTGGTGTGGGGAAGCTCCAGCTAATCACTAGCTAGACCGTTGTGGAAATGCTTACGTCCACATCACCAGGGCACCAGCTGCATAGGGTGGAGGAGGAGAGCATTATATGAATCAGATCAGTCTCACTGCAGAGGAGGGGAGATTCCAGCAAGCTATTTTGAAATTGTGAGGGTTTTAATTGCCTCAAAAGACTGGCCCAATACACGTAATTATTTGTTCCTGTAACATTTTCCTGATTATGCTTCAAATATTCCTGAAGGAATATGTTTAGCTGCACTAGCCCTCACTGCTTGAATCTGCAGTCACAGAATCTGCTGCCTAAAGGGAAGTGCTAAGATATTGGCAGTAGAATCACAAAATCCGAAACTACCGACCTCAGACGGACAGGACACAGGATTGTAGTCCCGGCTTCCACTCGATCTTGTTCAGGGGCAGCTGCTCCTGCCTGTGTGCTCTCGTTCATCCATTCAAGGTTTAGTCTTCTGGAACTGAAGATCGTCCTTGAATGTGTAATAGAAGAATAAAAGAGACTCAGTCGCAACCCACGAAAGTAGAGAGGAAGACTGACTGTGACAGCCAGTTGAGTCCCACAGCCAGGTGCTACTTCCATGGTGGGGGTAGAGAGAACAAGGTGAGCTTCCCAGGGGGCTGAGGGCGCCAGAGACTCACCTGCTGAAGAGGAGAGGTAAGGGCCTTCCTCATATAAGGACGAAAACATGGAGAGGCCCCCAAAATAAGGTGGTTGGAAGCATAAAAGGGAAGGATGAGGCTAGACAGAAGCGGGACCCACCCCAAGCTGAAGTGCAGAAGGCCTGCTCCCTCCTCTGGTGCCACCTCATCTGCAGATGTTGGGTGAATGGACTCAGGCTGAGGCTCCTCATGGCTCCGGCTACCCTAATTTATATCCTTCGCATACCTACAAACTGCATTTGCCTTCATTTACAGTTGCCTACTTAGGGGAAAGGAAAGTCCTTGAGAAAGTCATTGTAATCCTCTGTGCCCCAGTTATTTCATCCAGGAAATGTCTGCCACCTTCACTGCATATTCTGCAAGTCAGAGAGAGTGAGGTGATGGAGGTTTGATTCGTAGACCAATGGGCTACAGAGCTACAGGGAATCTTATTGCCAAGATAACAGTGCTCATAGAAAAGGGATGGAAAAGAGTGTATGTCAAGCACTCAGTGGCCCCAGATGACTACAAAAGACAAAGGCACAGTGGTGTGCAACCCGAACAGACAGTGCACTCAGAACATGGGCTAAATACAGCCCAAAGGCCACATATAATTTTTAAGTAATTTTTAAGCCAGAGTAATAATGGCAGCAATAAGTGCCTTCTAGAACTGTGCTTTCAAGCCACAGGTCCTGAGGCCTAGTGAATCTAGTCGACATTGTTATTTTTGAGAAACATGGTAGAGTAAGACTGTAGAAGGGTAAGTGGTATTCGTGGAACCTTTAAGTTACACGTGTGTGGGTGCATCATGAGCTATATAAAGTATGTAGCCAACTACGGCAGCCGCGTTCCAAAACACTCAAAAACTACTGCTTTAAGTGACACCATGAAGAGAAGCTCCCAGTTTGCGGGAAGCGAACAGGCGGTTGACAGATCTGACACACAAGCCTTGTGGAGCAGCAGAGGTGGCCGGTTTGCCCTGCCAACATGGGCAAGGCTTGGGACCTGCCAAGTGCGTGGTAGTGAAGTCGGGATGGAACTGGCCTGCAAAGGCTTCTGGAAGGAGGTGAAGCTTTATGGAGAACACCTGGGAGGGGTGGGCAGTGAAGAATGAGGGGTAGAATGAGAGCTCGGTTTAGGAACCACTTAGAAAAGAAAAAAAGTGGCTGTCGCCTTGGGGGGAGATAATTGCAGGGAAATTTCTGTTGAGACTGAAATATTACTTGAGTTGCTATTTTTTTTTAAACCAAGTCATGGTAGTGCATGTGGGTAGTGCTAGCACTTGGGAAGCTGAGGCAGGAGGCCCTGGAGGTTGAAGAGAATCTAAGCTATATAGAAAACCCTGTCCCAAAAAAGAGAGTTTGCTAATTTTAAATCAATTTTATCGTGTATACTTAAGGTATACCACAGTGTTTACTCTCTATATATTTATATAAACATACATATAAATGTCATATAGTTACTGTAGTTAAACAAATCAGGACATTGATCTCACAGTTACTCATTCTCAACCCCTGACCCCCACCCTCTGCCAGGAAGAGCTATAACCTACTTCTTAGTGAAAGCTCTGAATACAGTACACTATTGTCACTATAGCCAATGTGTTGTACACAGCTCTTTAGATTCACACATCCACACTTCTGGTACCTTGCGTCCTTTGGTGTCCATCCCCACGCGTCCTCTTCCCCCAACTGCTGTTTTATTCTCTACCTCTGTACCTGTAAGCTTATTTTTTTAACATTGTTTTTCAGTATCTGAGAATTCCTTACACTGCTACTTTAAGAAAATATAGCCAGAATGATCATAACATCCTACATCTGTTATTTCCTGACACCTTTTTGTTTCTTTTGTTCTCAGTTAGTGGTTTGGCCTTGATTCATCAAACAGGTTGAGTTTGATGATTGAATTGTTGACATTACAGAATATACCACATTGTAGCATGAGTATTTCATTTCTCAGAACAGAACCGCAATTGCTGGCATGGGGGGATGGACGTTTGCATGAAAGTCCCAAGATCAGCCAGTCCTGTTCTCTTCCACCAGCCTCACCTATGCGCGCGCGCACACACACACACACACACACACACACACACACACACACACACACACCCGTGGAGGTGCGGGAAGCCCCGGAGAGGCACTGATGGCCCCTGGGAGGGTGAGTCGGGTTGTCAGGCAGCCATGAGCCCAGAAGGAAGGGCAGGCCGCAGCATATTCTTTCTTTCAGTTGTTCTCTGACTTGCCCATCCTCTTAGATGTTTAATTTTCTGAGTGTAGATTTCGGAAATTAACGTCTTTGTCTTTTGCTGTAGGTAGCCCACTAGTTCTTTTGGGAAAACAAGTCAGAGAAGAAAGTGTCTGTGCTTCTGAGAACTTTCCAGTCTGTCTTCCAACTCTTGCTGTCTTTCCTCTGGAAAGAGACCGTATTGTGACATTAGTACCCTTCTGGGTAAGGCTATACTTTTAAATAAAGTGTACCTTTAGGTAAAGCTATAGCTTTAACCAGAAAACAGTGCCAGTTAAAAGAGATTCATTGGCTTGAATTAGGTGATTTAGAATGCAAATATGGAAATTTGTTTTTTAAAAAAGGAAAGATGTCTTTAGATTCCTCGCTGATCTTGCTTTTCAGCATCAGGATGTTTATATTAGTGACATCTAATTGTTGCATAACAGTCAAGTTTGGAATAATAAAAATATGTAAAGAATGCTTCTGAATTGAAAAGACATTTAGGGAATTTCGTGAAGAAAATATATTTACTCTTAAAATTTAAATTACAGTCTTCAACGCCATTGAGAAAATTGTTCACAGCTTTTTAACTGGGCAGATTGGAGTTGGCAGCTCAGTAACAGCTTTCTAATTTTTCATGCCTGTAATTAGATTGTTGGCTTTATTTTGAAGCTACCAGCATAATTTGAGGTCCAAATGACTATCACCAGACAGTAATAACTGACCCTTGGCCGCAAGGTTAAATGCAATGACCTCTTCAATCCAAATCTGAATCCAAAAGCATGGTTTAGAAATCAGTATTTATTTAAGGCCCCCAAAGGATTCTGCTAGCCACATTGGACACCATTGTGTGGGAAATAAAATGATGACCGATGAGTTCCTGAGAAGTTAATAATGTGTCCTTAGTCACTATTAAAACAATGGTTAATATCTAGACCCCTTTTTGATAGTTTTTCACTGATTTTCCCATAAAGGAGAAGCAGGACCTCACAAGAATATCAGAGTATCCTTAGTGGGTGAGGGACAAGAATCAGATTAGTTAGGAGTGCCTTCCCCCGACACTGACCATCCAAGGAGGAGCCTTTTTAAAGGACAATGCAGTGTTCTGCACCCCTGTCCCCAAGGCCTAATGTGACAGGAAAACATGGGGAACAGCTGAGTGATCTGAAGCAAGATAGTTTCATGGAGGCACATACCAGATTCCAGCCAGATTCCAGGAAACATTCTGATTCTCAGATCCTAAACAGAGTGGAAACCCAAGCCACTGCTGGATGAATGGTTTAGTCAAGATTCACAGATCGAGACTCTTTGAACCAAGGAAAGCCTGCAAACAAAAACCAAAACCTGGAGGCTTGACTATAAAAACCTGCAGTCACAGCAGTCCCCAGGGACACCAGCACTGTTGTTCATTCAGCAGTGGACAGCTGGACAGAGATCTCCCAGGCTCCTTAAAAAAATCACATTTGCATTTAATAATTTTCTGGAGGGAAAAAGAAAAATTTGCAGAAAACCCTTTTATAAGCATGAATTGCAAATAGCAGGTTAAAGTGGAGCTCTAGATTACGGAGAGTAATCAGAGGCTTTATGTTGATGGATGCTTGATTGTTTTTCAGGGATATTGATTCCTAAATAACCAAAAATCTAAATAACCAAAAATTAAAATATTGTGTCAGTGAGAAACTCTTTCTTTATAATGTACCATTTCTGTTAAAAGAAATGCTTGAGGCAGTGAAATGCTTGTGTTCATTATGTTTTCTCAGTAATCAGAACATCTTTTTTTTGTTTCAATTCTTACTGACAACTTATCTAAAATATTATACCATGTACCTATGCATCTGCCTTCATAAACACAATGTACCAGATATTACCAGGATTCAGAATCTTGCGTTGCCTCTGGATTTTTACTCTGAATTTTGGCGTTATAAGAGAGAGATGCTAAATATAATATAGGTTTTGTTTTATTTTGTTCTTTTTTCTGGGATATGAAGCACTTTCCCATGTTACATTTTTTTGATTGATCCAACAGGCAGAAGACATTTGGTTCATTGTGGGTTCCACTTTGTTCAGGTTTGGCCGCTGCCTTTGCCATTACATCACTTTGACGGGCATTCCTTTCCTCCGAGTGTGCTTCCCAGTGCACGCCAAACATGGCTCAGCACTCCGTTATTTCACAAGTCTTAAGACCTTTGTGTGAAACTATGTTAGACATAGCATGAATTTTGTTTTTATATTTAGTTGTTCTTTAAGCATGACTTTCTTTGAGTTCTTCTATAACCTATGTCTCCTTGGAAAAAAATGCAGGTCAAAATGAAGCAACTAGAATTTTAGTTGCTAATAAGAACTTTAATCAGAGCTAAGGTTAATAAGTGCAAATACATTTTCCCCTGCATATTTGACTGAGTAAAAATTGCTTGTGACACATGGGGGTGGAGGGTTGTTCCTGTTTCCATGTCAAACATGTCCTGAAAAGCAATCAGCAGAAATGTGTCTGTGTCAGGGCCGGGGGCTGCGGGCTGGTTAAGGGGGTGGAGATGCGTTTGCAGCCCCCTTTCATGAGAAGGGTGTGGGGGATTTGTTGTCTACACAGCAAGATTCTTAGAACAGGAAAAAGCTTTTCCACGCACATCTGGAGACGCAGTGCTCTCCTTGTAACCTGATGGCCTTGGCTTTGAGGGTGCAAGTACCAGCTCAGTAACTGAAAACTGGCAGACCTGGGGTGTAGCAAGAAACCCTTGACTGCAGGTATTTGTGTTTAATTAACCCAGTACTTAAAAACTGGAAGATTTATTACAAAAATTGAAACACTGGCCTACACTGTCCAGGCTGGAACTGAAGGGGACTGTGAGCTATGTCTAGTACCTCTGATGCAGTCTCTCCACCTCTTTTCACTCTGACCTTGAGGCTTTGTGGAGGTCAGTTGTACTAATGTCTTCACTTAATTGTGTTACCTACTTAGAACCCATAGGTACTGAGTTTGTGAAGTGTAGGTTAGACGTTCCCTAAGTGCCATCAAGTGCTAAGATTCCATGAATATATTCATGAAATCGATGGGTCCCTAGGAAACAGGAAGAGTCATTATGCTGAATATAGTTGATTCCCATGAACCAGAGTGATTCTGAAAAGTTTCTGTCAACAAAATATGTAAATTATGTGAGAGTTCAATAAATACAAATTGAATTGACCTCATCAGCTGGAAGTGCTCCGCTGTGGTGACAAGTGGCCCTGTGTGCGGCCCTTCTCTGCAGTTACTCACATCCCTGCACGGTCTCCCCACTTGACTGTGAAGAGCTGCTCTGTTCACGAGACTCGGGGCCATGTCGGGGTTGATCGTTGCAGATAAAGACAAATGCCCCCTTTGAAAACCAAGGTGTAAAACTCAGGCCAGTTTCTTGAACGGGGAACGCTGTCTTAGCTCTCTGAACTCTCCCGTTCTCTCCTAACTTTCCTTCCTCGTGCACCCTTCACTGCATGCCACCCCCTCACTGTGCCTCCTACTTTACTTCTAAAAACATCCTCCCAGCTTATTATTAATCCTGAAGTGTCGGTGTTTCGGCAGCCTCACTCTGAAAAGACAGTGCTGAGAATAGGATCGATTGAAGCTAACAGAGGACACGGGGCCACAGAGATGCTGTGCTTTCTTTAGAGAGCAGCATTTCTTTGCAGAATGACAAGGGTTCGACTCATAGGCATTATGTCCCCTGAAATGTACTGGTAACAGGCAACACACAATGTGTGTCAAAACACTGCGGAGATAAAGTCATTTTCTTTTAGTGATTATTAACTAGCACGATTTTAGCTACCCTGAAACTTCTACACTTTTATGAAAACACTTTGCTCAAGTTCCTGTGATGGTTACTGAGACACTTCAGACTCCAGTGAGGGGCTTTTTAAAGATGGTTCCTCTGGGCTCAGTGGCTTCTGGGTAGAGATCTGAGTCTCAAAGAGGGGGTAAAAGTTAATAAACTGAAATGGCTGGGACAGATGGTACATCAATTCCTTCTGTTGTCCAAATTCAAGCAAAGCATTTCTCCAGCCAGCAATGGGAATTCGTGCAGGAGATGAGATATTAAACATTCACTGGGACAGGTGGAGGGTCTTGATTTAAGGAAGGTAGATTCCTCAGATTATTTAATAAATCTGTACTGAGCACTTGACATGTATGTTAAACCCTGTGCCATCTACTAGGGATTCAAAGTTGAGTGAAACATAGTCTGAATTCTTAATTTCCAAACTACTGGGATAAACTTATTTATGATTCTGCAGAGTTTTAATGGGCTCTTTTCCTGGTTGAGATCTCAGGGAACTTCCCTGGTTGCCTAATGAGAGTTTCTTCTCTGTCTCAACTAAGCACCCTTTGTACCTCTTCCTTATGTCCTGTTGGCCCAGTAATTCAGTTTTGAAGTTGAATTCCATCTCTTCTCCCAGCATCACCACCTGCTTGCCACATCTAGGTTTGTTTCTTCCCATCTGGGCCAACCTGAGAAGGAGAATTCTTTTTCACACTATTCTTAATGCTACAGAAAATACAAACTCAGACACATGTATTTTCAACTTAATGTACTAAAAACAGCTGAAAAGTAGAGGGTAGACAGAGATGAAGTGGATGTCAGATGAAGAAGACTTTCAAATTTCTACTCGTGGTACTTTCACATACAGGAAATTTCTTCCTCATAACTGTGCTGGAACCCTAATATAACTTCCTACCTTCCTTTTCCCAATTCAAGGATGCAACTCCAAACAAGATGAATGAGGATGGTATTACAGAAATAATTTTGTTGTCAAGATTGGTATAACTAATATGAGAGAAAACTAAATTATCCTCTTAAATCATTTGCTTTCATTGGTACTTTATCACTGCTCATAAATTGTTTATAATACACTAGTGTATTTTAAGGGTCAATGATCCACTGGTTTAGATAATTATCGGACTCTCAGGATTCACCTTCACCCCTAGGGTATGACCTCGAGTCCTCAGCAGTGGGCTGTGTACCCATTAGAGCACACTAATACTCACCTCTTTCCATCACTGCCCCTTGATGTACCCAGACCCTTTTGCTGTCTTTTTCTCCTCAAAAAGTGCTCCTCGGTCTTCTGTGGTTCTCCTGTCCAGGACCAGCCCCTCGAAATTCAAGTGCTAATTCATGCCTGGCAGGTGACTCTGTCTGTGAGCATTTACCCCTTTTAGCCTAGAAGACAGTGTTCCACTGAGAGGAGTGGAGAGCACTGACTGTGGTGAGAGACCACCCCAAAACACGGAGGTGCAAAACGGGCAAAGGAGGGAACAACTGGGGCATGTTGCGCTCCTGCTTCTCGGGCATAGGACATGAAATATTTAGTTTTACACATCTTCTTTCCAAAAATAGGTGAGGGGTCAACTCCACACACATCTGTGTAACTCCCAAAATTGATTCTTCTGTCTTTTCCAGTGTCATTCTGCTAAAGTTCTTTCTCATTTAAACAAATCTATGAGGTTAGAACTGCTACTCCCTGTTTTGGAGAGGAAGAAACAGATTAAATAACTTACCCGAGATCCCCACAGACAGCCACTGACTGAGGTAGGTGTGACCTCAGAGTCATCCAAGTTCTAAGTCCATCTGTCTCACTGTGTCACACTGCAGGCTTCTGTTGAATGTGTGCAATTTAAAAGAAATTATTAACACTGGGTCTAAATGTGAGGGCCAGGCAGAATTTTATGGATTGCTTCCCTGGATTTCATTTTGTGTTATTTTAAAAATATAAATAAAGCTAGATCAGTCATGAGATGTTTTTTAAAGAAACAGGATGAGTTTAAGGGCAAACATTTTAAGTTAAAAATAAGTAGGCAGTAAAATCAGCAGACATAACTTTTTATCAGCATATACAGATGACACATATGTTCACGAAATAACATTTCTTTGTTTCACAAAGAGCAAAACTAAGTGTATTTCATATCATCTGGTGCATGAGCACACACATACACACACACACACACAGGCAGTCAAACCAGGCCTGTGTCTCTGTTTAGCTGTCTCTGTGGACTTTGGACTTAGAAGCTATTTTTAGAACTAGTGTTTCCACAATTGATGTTTTAATCATAGTCATTCATTTACTTATGAAAGTTAAGCAGTTGGTCTAGTTGAAACTTTAAGGCTGGGAAAAGGTCATCCATGCACATTTGTGACAAATTCTCTCTTAAAACTGCAGATGATGATTAAGAAGACTCAACAGGAGGATGTCTCTGTCCATCTTAAAGATAAAAATTCACCAATTGTTTTCAAAAGTCATGATTTCTGCCTTAGTGTTTTCTTCCTAGTTCCTTACAATGCAATTGATTTTTTTCCTAGTAAAAATAAAAATCAAAAGAGGTCATCTTCAGACCCTTTTAATCATTCTGGAAAGCCTATTCAAAATGTAAACGCTTTGTTCCAAGAGGCCGCACAGTACAGGGCAGAACTTCTGAAAGGTCACCAGATTTCCAGCAGTGACGGGGGTCAGGCTTAGGCAGTATACAGATTTCCTTGTTGTTTTGATAGTTATGAATTTCTTTTACTGTAGCAATGTACTCAGAATAAGTTTTAAAGTATACTTTCAAAAATCTGTGCTCTGAAAAACATGTATCTGGCACAATAAACTTGCCATTTTACAGAGATTATCTTTTAGGACTAAGCTAACATCTTTAGCTAGGGTACAGTTTAAGTCAACTTAATGAAAAATGTTAAACAAAATCAAATAGTTTAGATAAGAAGCACCTCAAGGCAAAAATCATGAAAGCCATACACAAGTGTCACAACCCTGAAAGGTAGAACCCGAAGTTGTGTCATTGCCCAGGGTACCTCAGGCTGTTTCTAGACCCAGAAATCCTTAGGGTCCTGTTCTGTTTCTCATTGTCTTGCTTTTTGCCGCTCCTTAGTCTTGGTCTCTTTTGTAAATTGAGGTCCCTTCTTTTTATTTTATTATTATTTTTTCAATGTTCGAGCTATTACTTGGGTCTTTTACTTGTTTGGCAAAATTTTATTTTATCAACACGTATCATTTTACAAATTAGGGGGTTTCACTGTGACATTAGGATATATGTGTATATCATGCATTGATCGTGTCCTGACCCTGTTTATGTCCCCCTTTCCATCACCTCCAAACATATAGACTATCATTCACTTACAAATAAATTTACTAAACAAAAGCTCTCTCAGGGTTTGTGTACCAGGCAGTGTAGGCACATGAGAAAGCTTCGGAGCTCTATGGCTGTGCCTTCCGGGGAAATGAGCACACACATCTGTGATTCACATTGAAGCTACAGCCCTTGAAAGCCCTGGACTTCTGCCATAATCTTTTCTTTGTCCTTCCTGAACAGGGCTAAGAGATTGACACTGGGAAGTGCCTTCATTGATAAAACACATTATCAAGGCTTAAATTACAAATCTAAACCATGTGTTGTTGCACATTGTGAATGTGATTATACATAAGAACGAACAAAACGAAGTTCTGTATTTCATAGCTAGAAATCCCCACTTCTTAAGCCATTTTGAATGCAAAAGGGAAAACTTGGTACACTTTCATGATTTAAGGGTAGAGGGTAATACATGCTTGGTCAGTTAGAAATTTTTGCAAGTCTGAGTCAAATAATGAATTTTAAAGTGTCTGTTTTTCTGGGTTTTTAAAAATGCTGCATTGAGAGGAGAATTGAGTTACAGTAGTTCATCTTGTTTTTTCAAATAACTTAACCCCAACAAGTGGTTAAGATATAACTATTATTACAACTGTTTTCCCTTGGGAGTGTGTCCTTGAGAACCACTGCAAAGGTTTTGAAGTACTTGAGTGAGTAAAATGTCACAAGCATCTGTGTAATGTCAGTATAGCCGTTTTATGCTTGCCAGCAATTCGTGAGATTTGAGTTGGTGAAAAGGATGTGGCTGTGGGTTCTTTTGGCTGGAGTTTCTCTATAATAGTGAGAAAAGTATGAGAATGCAGTTGGTTGTGGTTGTGTGCTCATACATCGCTGCTCTTTTTTGTAAAAAAACAGGAAGCTGAAATTTGTTCTTTGTTCAGTGAGTACTCAGTAAGGACTCATCTGTGCCCAGCAGGGAGGGGATGAAGATGAAAGAAACATTTCTTAACCTGAAACATAAAGTCTTAAGGAATTAAATACAATATTAAGAAATTAGACTGAGTGCCTGTACATTGTGACATTAATTGAAACTGTTTTCAAGTTTATAATTTTTATATTTTATCCCAAGTATCATTAAGATATATTTTGAAGAAAGAGCCCATGAACTCAGGTGATTTTGAACTCTAGTTGTTGTACCAAGGTTCAAATTAGTTTGGAAAGGACCAGGGATACAGCTCAGCAGCACAAGCGCACCTGCCTGTAAGTGCAAGGTCCTGAGTTCAATTCCTGGTACCAAAAAAAAAAAAAGAAAAAAAAGTAATTAGTTTGGTAGGTGTTTGTTTTCTTTTGTTTTTCTGTTGTCTAGCCATGGACCAAAATTCCCATTACCCAGCCCATTAGTTTTGAGGAAAATGAGGCAAAAGAGCACATTCCAAGCTCCTATCTCAAAAACAAAGAAAAATAGAATGGTGTATTTAGGCTCAGTAAATTAGTACCATTTCATTTCACATTATCATAAGTTATTCTAACAAAAAGACACACAGAGAAGAATATTTGTAACCAAGCACATGTTCTAAATAGGAAAGATTTCATAGAAGCCATTCTCAGTTCAGGAAGCAGAACCACTCTGGTGATGAGAAATAATGGGTTCATTATAAGTTTTAGACCTTACGCACCTGTCTGAGCTCTACAGCTGCTTTACGCGTAGTGTTGGGCCTGGTGTCACTGTAGATTAATGGAGTCTATTGAAAAGCAAAGCTGAGCTTGAAGCAGAGCCAAACAAGGACAAACTGGAACTCATAAAGACAAACCAGAACCTGTGCTTGACTCATGCCTCCTTCAACCTCAGTGACTTGGAAACTGTAAGATCTGGCACCCTTCCCTGCACAGCTATTCATGCACCTGGCCCGGTGACCAACGTGAAGAGATCTGGTAGGAGCAAAGATCCAGCAGCCTGGCTACTGCCTGACCTTGTCAAGGTGAACTGGGAAGCCAGCAAGCAGCTCTTTCTCTTGTAAATTTCCTTGGTAAGCAACAGTAATGAAGAGCCATTTAGGGAAGGGAATTCTGGGAATGGGTTTACCTCTGGTCTAATTTGACCCTGGTACAAAACCACTCCAGAAATTAGCCAATGCAAATGCAATCAAGAAATCTCTTCCATTTGGACTTAGAAACCTTTGGACACTTGAGTCCATAATCCATTCTGCTCAGGAATTATGTTTAAAAGGTTTTCTTCTGCAGATTTCTGCAGGCCCAAACAATTTTCTTCCATACACAGCTATAAATTGTTAGTTTACTTCCATTCAGTAACTGAATCTTCGGGGGTATCTACAAGCTGCAAGATTGATGCCATGTAAGCTACATCTTGCAAAGAGAGCACATCTCTTCAAAGCATGTCTCACCCTGTACTGTAAAAGTTAATGAGATTAGCTTGGCCCCTGGCTGAGCAGCTATGTTAGTGAGGGGCCTATTTTCTGCCACAGTAAATTCTAAATTCCATATTTAGATATCTGTAGGTACTACAGATGTATATAATACAATATTACAGAAAAATAAAAGCTCACTTAGAAAGAGACTTTCTTCCCGGTGTTTCTTTTTCATTTTGTCTTGAGATTCCTGCATATAAGGATGTACGCACTGGTGCTCTCTGAAGCAGTGAGCTTTATCAAACACGGAGGTGTTCAACCGGATGCTACAGCCAGAATTCCTGCCTGAATGGGAGACTGGCAGATACAGCATCTGAGGTTCTTCTACTGTTCAAGATTCTTTGCATCTTTATTAGTGTCTTAATCCACATCCCTTTTTTTGTTCCAGGTCACTTGATAAAATATTGTCAGGGCTAGTAGTACCCCTGTAATTCCAAATTTTCTTTCTCCCCTAAAAAGCACATTAAGATGGAGTGATCTAAATTTATTTTATAAATAAATAAATAAGTCATCTTTAATCTCTTATCGAAGTACTTGTAAGAAAAACCTTTTTTTCAAATCTTTTGGATAGGCACAAGAAATGTATCATTCACCAGTGCTAATTCCTATCACTTCATTTTGAAATCCTGTATCATTTTTGTAGTTCTAGCGTTGTTTTTGCCTATATTATTGTTTTGTCATTTTTTATTGTCTTTAAAATAAAATTTAAAAATAAAAATAGTAAAAAATTTATCACTCAAATATTTCACCATCCCATCCATATTATCCAATTTTGTATATTAGTTAAACAAATACCCATGAAAACAAGTGCAAATGGCAAAATTGATGGAAAGGGAAGAACGTGACTAACTTAATTAAGCTTTCTTTGTTATTTCCAAATTGGTAAAACAAAGCAGTACTAGGTTAGGCAGTATCTGTGTTAATTGTGTTACCAAATATATTGGTCTAATCTGTTTATGTAGTGTCATTTGTTTAAGTAGCACTGTTATTTACCAGTTGGTGGAAATCCCTGTACTTGGGGTATGGTTGAGAGCATTCTTTATACAAAAATGACTAAGACTTGTTCCTTATCCACAAAAACCCCTAAAACCCAGTAGGAGAGAAAATATAAAGAACCAAGGAGAGAGCGGGAGTACTGCATGTGGGGAGGGAGCGGAGACAGGGTTCCAAACAGATGAAGTTTTATTTATTTATTTTTTTTAGTTTTTTGCAGTACTGGGGATCAAACTCAGGACCCTGCGCTTGCTAGGCAAGCGCTTATTCCACTGAGCTATATCCCCAGCTAGATGAAGTTTTAAAATTCTGTTCTAACACTCCCTGCTTAGAAAGGGCAAAGACAAAAAAAAAAAACAAAATCTGATAATACTAAGTGTTGCCAAGGATGTAGAGCAACTGAGACTTTCCTCTGTTGCTTGTGGAAATACAAAAATGATACAGCCACTATGGAACATACTTTGGTAATTTCTGATAAACATTCACTTACCATATGACCTTGCAGGTTCGCTTCTACTTAACTAAGTGAAATGAAAAAACTGTGATGCACAAAAATTATCAGTGGCTTTATTCATAATTGCCAAAATAGGGCAAAACTGACATGTCTTTCAACCGGGAATTAAATTTTAAAATAGTGGTACATTAGTGCAGTGAAACATTGTTCAGCAGTGAAAAGGAATGAACTATTAAAACACACAATGGAGATGAATCTCAAATCTGTTTTACTAGTGAAAGAAGCCATACTCAACCAGCCATGTATATGTCAGCTGATGATATCATTGCCTCAAATAATGTCTTCTTAGCCATTGGTGAGTGTGCACGCATGGTGTGCCCTTTAGTGTCTGTGTGAATGGGGCATGTCTCTTCTCGTCCTACTCTCATATGCACACTCTAAGAGAAATTATTTATTTTAATATTACTGGTTGAGGTCTTAATATATGAGAAATGCTGTCTCTATAGTGATAGGGCTAAATATTGAGCTACATAGAGTCTCTATCAAAAACTGGAATTTATAACCTATGATAAAAGATAAGACCCATGTGTTCATTGGTATAAGTCCATCAGATTATGGCAAATCCTCTAACGGAGGTTTCCTCACTGTACCTTGGCTATGGAGAGAAGAAAGTGATCACTTCCCTGCCAGGAGTATCAGAAAAGGATTATTTTGTGGAAAATGTGACATTTGTCCAGAAATGTCAAGACCCCAGTAGATTCTAAACTCTTTAAGCAATAGATTCTGTCTTATTCTCTAGATTTCCCCCCACATGTAGCCAGTCTCTGATATTGATATAGCCATGCACTGGAATTCAGTAATAAAAGTACAATATAGCATGTTCCCAGGCAATGCGCACATCCCAGGGGCCCTGCCTGAGCCAAGGAGTCAAGTACCTGTGAAAATCTGAGAATAGCTTCCTGCAGCTGGAGCACAGGGGCATTGTAGAAAGTAATCTTTCAAAGTCAGGCTGGAAACAAGCATGAGTGTACCAGCTTAAGTGATTTAATTTTTTCCGTTATAAAAAGCCACTGAAAGCTTCTGGGCTGAGAGTGATGTGATCAAATCTGTTTTAAAAGATGTCATTTGACAGTGATTATTTGATAGTGACTATTAACAATTATATAAACCTTACTGGAGTAAAGTAGGGGGCCTGTGTCTAAGGCAACTGCACCCCAGGCATGACTCGGTGATCTTGAGGAGGGTGGCTGTTGGAATATTAAGCCAGGAAAGCAGGAATCAGAGGGTCTAGGATGAAGCTTCTTAACTGTAGGACAAATTACATAATTTTCTGATGTCTGCATTTGTATGGTTGGGGTTAATATGGAAATTAGAAGAAATAATATGTGTGGGAGCATTGTACAGTTTAAAGAACTATATAAGTATAAAAATATAAATATATATAAACAGGTGTTGTGATTTAAGCCTCAACTATTGGAAAGAGAGTTACAAATATTCCTGAGAGAGATATGACAAAAATTGAGGACTGTATGGGGAAAGAGGGCCAAAGCTGTCAAAGTGACTCAAAGTTAGACTGAGAGAATGTTGGTGCCTTTAACCACAGCAGTTGTCTAGAGGGAACATTTCTTTTTTGAGAGTAGTGTGCAATCTGAGCCAGACTGTTTGTGAGATAGGTGAGACGGGCAGCCCGCATAGGCCAGGTATCTATTCTGTACTGGGACAAAGGACAAAGAGCAGGAATGTGAGGGACAAGGAGTGTCTGGGAACTAGAGCCATTAGAGTCAGCACCACAGGGTATCAGAAAAGAGATGACCAAGAACGCAAATGAAGAGTTACAAAAACATTCTCAGAAAAACCTGTATTTAGGAATCAGCAAAGGACGGAATTTGATTAACCCTAGGTGACCATCAGAAACTGGGAAAGAAAGCTAACAAGAGACACGTCAGAGAGAGGTGACCAGTGGTCAGTGAAGCCAGGCAGTCCTTGCAAATGAGGAACGAAGTTATTTTTATCTCAAAATCAAAAACTAGTACCTTCTTGCAGGCTTGTTGTGAAGAAAAAGAAACAGTGCTAAGCACAATCTCTTACACACAGTAAGCTTAAAAGTAGGAGCTATTATTAGTATTACTGAAAATTCACTCTCAATTTCAATGTTCTTTTGGGATTTAAAAAAATGTAACCCAGACCTTGCAAGGGTTATGTGTGATATTCTCTTTTTTTAGATAAATTATAGGCTAGATTTGCCGCATAGTAATATCTCCTGACCTTTAAAGGGTAAAACATAGTTCATTCCCACTTTTAGAAGAGCTGCATACTGTTCTATCAAGAGCATATTGTTTTTTAGTAGATCTCATGAGAGTATCCTGCAAGGAAAAACAAATTTTGCCCCTCCAGGCTAAAGTTGAATCTTATCAGGGTACACAGGATAAGAACCACCTGCTCACCAGTGTCCATCTGCCCTGATGTGGCACATATTAAAGCTGAGTTCTAGTCCCAAAAGTGTCAGTGACATATATTTATCAAACACAATCAACTCAGAATGATTAGTGGCAAGAAAGAAGTTAAACAATTTCAAATTAAATATTGGACATCCGATATATACACTTTCACAGCTTCTTCTGTGTGAGGGACTGAGCGCGTAGAACGGCCATCCAAGCTCCTTGGGTCATATTGGTTATTCTTTCATTTTGCTCTAAGAGGTTGAGAATCTCTGCTTTCGTCGAAGCGAAAACCAGTTTGCTTTGCAGAAAGGATCACTTACTTTGTCTCTCTCAAATGGGCTACCCTAAAAGGGTATGCAGTCATGGAGCCACAGTGAGAAAGCAGAAGAGGCCTAGAGAAATCTGCAGTTATTCTGGCAAAAACTGTCTAGAGTGAGAAGCAGGATTCTATGGTCTCTAAGGACTTCTGTCCTCAGCAATACACTGTTCCACATGTTCAAGGGATTCATCAAAAATCAGGGGCACTGCCCAGAAAATGGGTAAGAACATTGTGATCATAGTCTCATATCAGTTTGAGACTGGAATTAAAACCAGGTTCTGTCTAGATTTGCAGAAGGCCCCTAAAATCAAGATGATCATGGAATCATCCTACCGCTTCTCTTAGGGCTTATTATGATTTCCTAATACTCAAGAACATGTCTAAATACTCAGTATTTGTTTCCCTCTTTTCGTTCCACATTTTATTTAGTGGAGTCATTTTTCACTCACTTCAAGGTATAGATCTTTGAAATAATTTCTGGAATTAAATCCAATTTTTAACCCATGTTTCTCAGTAACGATTCCAACTCCACCCCATCCCCATTCACACCTCACCGCTGCCTTCTTTCACATCTGTGAGTTCCACCGAGGCAGACCACAATATGTCTGCACCATGGTGTCTTTTATCTTTGCTTATATTCAACCCTGTGCCCAAAGGCTCAGCTTTTAAGACCCAACCCAAATCTTTACCCAGTGCTAAGAAGTAGCACAGGGTCTAATTTGATCAGCTAGATGTATTAATGACAGGAAGCCACCTTCAGTAACATACAACCTCAAAATTTCAATGACTTAAGGAAATAAAATTCAGGTGGATATGTATGCAGATATGTGTACATATATACATATGGATAGATAGACAGACAGACAGATGGTAGGTAGATAGATGGATGTTTTTGTAGTGCTGGGGATTGAACCAAAGGCTTCTTCTATGCTGAGTAAGCTATCTTCCACTGAACTACACTTATACCATACCCATGAATACATATTTCAAAAAATATTTACCAGTGCTTTCAAAAAACCCTTGAAGTTTGCTCTACTGTTATTTTGAAGGGTAAATCTCTTCAAATCCAGCTGTAGCCAGGCATGGTGGCTCACACCTGTAATACCTTGTAATACCTGCTTTCTCACTGTGGTTCCATGACTGCATACCTTTTTAGGGTAGCCCATTTGAGAGAGACAAAGTAAGTGATCCTTTCTGCAAAGCAAACTGGTTCTCGCTCTGATGAAAGCTGAGATGCTCAACCTTTTAGACCAAAATGAAAGAATAACCAATATGATCCAAGAATAAGCAGTATGACTCAGGAGGCTGAGGCAGGAGGACCACCAAGAATTAGAGGTCAGTTTGGGCTACATAGTGAGCTTAAAGCTAGCCTGAACTGTATAGTGAGGCCCTGTCTGAAAAAATCAATCGATCAATCAATCAATATTCAGCTCTGCAGGGCAGCAATCATATCTTGAAAAGCTTCAGAATTCAGCCTAATTTCCTATGCATTGAATATAGTTCAGTTTTCCATTGATTTCAATACTGAATTATTCAAGATTCTGAGACTGTTGTAGTATATTTTTTTAAAAACTAATTTACTTTGTAAATTGGTGGTGCTTCTGAATCTTTGGAAGCCTAACAGTGGTGGCTGTTTTTAAGTATCTTGAGATCTTCATTGTAATAAAAGAAAGCACGTACTTCCCTGTGCCGTACTTGGTTACTTCTTTTTTGACATTTTTCTTGTCTATTCATCTGAAAATCAAGATGCTCCTGAAATCCATGGCAAGGGATAAAAGAAAAGCAGGAGATTAATGTGTCATGGAAGATGCACATTGGAACCGGAAGTAAATAAAAATTGGAGAAATCACATTTTTAAAAACATGAAGAAAAGTAGACAGAAGAACTATAGAATTTTTTAAGTCAGCTTTGAATATGATGAGGAGGACTCTTGGGTGGAAGCAAAGCGCTTCTGCCATATTAAGGACAAAATATAAAGACCTCTCAGGGAGGAGTGGGCTTGGTGGGGAGGGCAGTCCGAAGCTGCTCTGAAGCAGGCCCCAGAGAACAAAGAACCAAAAATCCAAGCACAGGTTGATGGGGAGTCATCATTACACAGTCGCCATCATGAACACCACCCCCCTGATGGTGATGGTATCTGAACAACTCGGGAAGGCCATCAGCAGAAGCCATCATTCTGTTTTTTAAAGAGTGTCGTATTTCGCAAACTCTTGTTTCCCCTGACTTCTGCTTCCTTTTCACTGCTGTTGTTAAAACATTCCGAAAATATAACCGTCCAGTATTGCTTTTCCTTATTCTCTATCTACACTTTTTAATTTATATTTGCTTGCATATGTGTACATACATGTCACTGACTGGCCTCTACAAACAGAAAAATAACTCAGAGTTGAAGTAAAGGATATGTTTTACGTAAGAAAAAGAGAGCTGCAAGTCTGAGCTACTGATGAAGTCAAGCTATAAAACAAATCACCTAAGTGAAAAACTAACTTCTTTTACCCCTGAAGGTAAATTCAGCAGATGGAACAGCAGAGTTACAGATTCAGACAAACGAACGTATGGCCCAACAAGCAGCTGGCCCCATAACCCCTCGCAGTAGCAGCCCCCTCGCCAGTTCTGGGTCTCATTTCTGTTTGTGTACAGGGAGTGCTGCCGGTTTGTTTAGGAGTAACTTTGGAGAAAAGAGGTGGATGCGGTTGAGTGTCAGTGAGGGAGAAAGAAGTATACGAGATGGAGGGCAGGGACTCAAGACCTCTGTGATGAAGCTGGGCGTTTCCAACACACTGTCACAATTGAGATGTTGGGTTACAGGCGGGAATCTTTTGTTCGTTCCATGATCACAGTGTGGATGTAATGAGACACAGGGAGGTAGGGAACGGGCAGTGGAATGCAAAGGTAGGTGAGGAAGTGGGTCTGTTAGTAGAAAGCCCAGGTACTTCTACCAGAACCGTCATTAACGCCACTGCTGCTGCTGCTGCCTCTGCCTGCATGTGCCACACTCTCTCCTGAGAGCTCACACCTTCCCTCCCAGGTGGAGGTTTTCATCCTGTGTGACAAGCGTTTCAAGCCTCAGGAGTTCATTTTCCAGGTAAATGGGGTGTGAACCCAAGTACTCCGATCCTGGAGGTGGCATCTTTAACCACACACTAACCATGCTAAGGTAGGCTCTCACCGGGAGCGTATTCCAGGAGGTGGGACGCGGGGCTTTGAATTGCCTGGAACCCTCCCATGCTCAGCCCCGTGTCATTTGCAGCCTCCTGCCTCAGCTCCCGCTGCTGTGCTTGCCTTGGCGGCTTCCTCCCCCCACCCGCTCATCCCTCGGCAGGGCAGCTCCTCCCCCTGGTCTCCACTGCCGCCGTCCCGCCCAGCACACCTCCCAGGCCCTCCCCAGGTGGGCCGGGTCCTACACCGAGAACAGTGGGCACCTGTGACCACATCCTTCGTACACCTGCCACACCCACCCGTTCCCTTCTGCTCCGCTAGAAGCCTTCGGTTCTCCCGTCCCCTCCTCCTTTGTGTTAGCTGACCGGCCGCCTTAACACTTTTTGCTGAATCCAGTCCTTCCTCCTGTTCCTGCTGCCAGTCTCACAGCGCTCCTGCAAGTGCCTGTGAAGGCCCTGTGCCCCGTCCCCACACCCCTGCCCTCCTGCTGCAGCGGCACTCGCTCACCACATGGCCGCTCTGCATCTGGAGCTTCAGCAGGGCCAGCTACTCTTTGTTCCGGCCCCACCCCACCCTCAGAAGACGCTCCTCCCGCCAGCCTGGCCCTGCCCGCTGTCCCTGCATCTGTTTCTGTACTGTTCGCTTGCACCTGAGACGCTTTCTCCTCCTCACTGGCAAACGCCTGCCCAATTTTTAAGGCAGCTTTGCTGTCACCTGCACTCAGAGGCCCTCGATGGCCTCTGTCCCAGACGCCGCAGCAGGTGCTTTCCTAGGGCCGGGCGCTGTCACAGTGCTCCCCACATTGCACCCACCTCCCTGGTTTCTCCACCCACTCGCCCACTAGCTAGGTGCCTCCTGCAAGTGAGACCTGGGCGATGGATGTGTAGATTTGGCCCGCTTGGGGCTCATGTTCCAGGGCTCTGGCCTGCCCACTCTTGCACCCGATCCCACGGCTCCCCAAAGGCTTTCCTGATAGCTCAAGTTCAACAGGTGGCCCTTCTCCTGTGCCTCTGTGAAGGTCGGAAACTTCCTTTCTCTAGCAGTTGCGAGTCTCTGAAGGCAAGCACCGAGTCCTGGCTGTTTCTGTGGTTCTTTCACTTCCCACAGACCTGGCACGTAGTGTAGGTGAAACACTTTGGGACAGCCCCCAAAGCAGTGTTTCCTGTCCAATACTTAGACTCCTTGTTTCACTGCATAAGAGCAATTAAGAAAACTTATTGCTGCGTGGGCCTTGTTTTTTTCCTGTCACACCCTTAATTAAATGAGACATTTTACAAGCAAAACCCTAAAGCCCTTGGCCAGCTTTGCTAATCTTAGTAACAGGTGGTCTGCGTCCACCTAAGCACGTGTGAGTAACGTTCTTACCACTCAGAGAAAAAGAATGTCCTCAGCTATCATCTGAGGGGAACAGAATTGCTGTGTACAGCAAATAATCAAATTAATGAATTCTGAAAAGTAAACACGTCTAGCTTATTCTGTCTTTGTTAGAATTTCTGGAGATTTGTGAGGTCTGTAAGGTAAGCTCGGAGGCTGCACTTCATAAATTCTGTGATGGCAACAGGGGAATCGATCACTGAGCCACCTCAGGTCACGAAGAGGTAATTTTTAGTGAGTAAAGTGCCTGTCCCCCTGGCGAGCAATTTCTCAGGCAACCGTTCCACAGCGTTTTGACTGCTCACCTGTTGATGAGTTCTTCTTCACAGGGGGTTTGTCCCGATAAAGGAGGCATGTTGTGAAGCGAGGTGAGTGACGGCACCTGCTCCGCGGCCCCGCCACCGAGCCGTGTCACCTCCCTTACTGTTGGCAAAGGATGTTTCTATTATCTGCTCACATGATAGGTGTTTTTGCTACAAACTAGCCCAAAAACTAATTCAAAGCCAATAATTCTCTGAGATACCATCGACATAATTCTCATAACTGCTAGTGAATAAAATTAATATTAGTAACAGTAACAATTATTCTTTTATATTAACGTAATTTGTTGGCAGTGCATCACACCTGGCTGGCTTTATATGAGGTTTTATTTTTCCCACTAACCCATTCTACTTGATAATTTCTCATAATCCATAAAATCACACTTCTTAGGAGGTATGTTGACGTTCACCAAACAGTAACCAGGTTCCTTTTTTCTTGCCAGTGCTGTGCAAGACCGGGGGCTACCAGGCAGGCACCCTGTTCCCTAGCCTCATGGATGTCACAGTCTAACTAGAAAGACAAAAACAGATGATGACAGCCTGGCATTGCATTATTGGAGAAGTGTGCAGAGATACAGAGAATAGAGAAAAGGCATCAGAGTCAGGGGTTGGGAATGGCTTGCAGATAGGAAAGCTTCCGAGAGAAGAAAGTGCTGAGTGGCACTTTCTATGCCAGCAATAGAACAGAGTAGGAAAGCATAGTAGTTTCCTAGAGCTGCTCTAACAAAATACCAGAGACTGCGTGGTTTGCAATGACAGGTGTGTATGCTTTCCCTGTTCTACAGCCAGATCACTGGAGGTCGAAGAGTTGGCAGAGCTGCTGTCTTCTAGTGGCTCTGCGGGAGACTCTGTTCCATCCCTGCAGTCCTCAGCATGCCTTGGTTATAGATGCCCCTCTCCAAGCTTGGTGTCAGTCTTCACAGCACTGTCTCCCCTGCCGGGGACATAGCTCAACAGCACAGCGCCTGCCTGGCAGGTGTGAGGTCATAAGTGGAATACCAGGTACAAAAGAAGAAAAAGAAAACAAAAAAAATGAAGTTATCTGTCCTCTGAAAAATAAAATAGTGATTAAAAAAAAAGACTTTATCCCTTGTGTCTATGGCAATACTCAAATTTCCCTCTTGTAAAGAACCAAGTGATGTTGGATTTAGGATCCACCTTAACCCAGTTTGACCTTGCTCTTATTTGACTTTCTTTATAGAGACCTTACTTTCAAATAAGACCATAATCATTGTTCCCAGGTAGACCTGAACTTTAGGGTACAGTATTCAAGTATAGAGGGCACTTGGGAAGCAGAAAGCAGCATGTGGAAGGCAGAGAGTCTTTGCCATTTTTGAGCAACCATAGATCTTCCTGAAATGGTTGGATTAAAAGGCTTTGGGGGCCCTAACGAAAGACATGAGGTTTCAGAGGTAACAGGAATCTTAGCTGGGTACGGTGGCACACACCTACAATCTCAGCTGCTTGGGAGGTGGAGTTCGAGGACAGCCTGGGCAACTTGGCAAGACCCTGTCTCACAATCATTTTTTTTAATGTTGAAGAGAAGTAACAAAAGTCTCATGTCAAAGTGACTTAAGTGCCAAACTCAAGAATTTGAATTTCATCAAGCGATATGTGGGTGCCATTGAGGATTTTAATTCTGGGAGTTACATGGCCATGTTTGCATTTTAGAAAAGCCTCTCTGACAGCAGTGTAGAGAACTGAAGAAGGTACAGATTGAAAACTGAGAGATTATTTTAAAAGTCCTTGAAATAATTCTGGCAAAAAAATCATAAGAGCTTACATTACACAGCAGAAGACACTAGAGAAGAAGAAAGTGGATAGGTATAGATGTTATGAAAAAAAGATCCAGAAGACTTTGGTTAGTTAGATGTGAGGGGGGCAAAAATGGCTTTGAGTTTTTTGGCTTTAGTGGGGAGATGAAGGTGACAGTCACTGAGATCATTAAAAAGGAGGGACACGATGAGAGGTAAAATTGAGTGAGATTTGGACATATTTAATTTGAGATACCAGTAAGGCTTCCAGATGGGGATGTGATGTTTTGGAGATCAGTAGGGAGTTCTAACCGAATATAGATTTGAGACTTACGAACTTGTAAGTAATTGAATCCCTCAGATGACTGAAGAGAGAGTCGAGCAGAAGTTCTAGGAAATGCCCACATTAGAAAACTTGGAAAAAGAGGTAAAAAAGAAGACATCTGTACAGAGAGGAAGAAAGTTGGTGAGAAGAAGAATGTGCCACAGATGAGAGAACTTCCAGAAGGACAAAGCGCTCAACTTGTCAGTTGTTCCAAAGAAATCAACAAAGATAAGAAGAGAAAGTTCTTCATTTGTTTTGGCAGAATCTAGCCACTCTACCAAGGACTTTAGCAAGGACAATTTTAGTGGGAAGAATGAGAAAGGAAGAAATACAGGGGTAGAAGACTTGATAGTGACTCACAGAAGAATGGGGCACAGGGGTCGCAGGTGCCTTTTCAGGAAGTCAAACCATGAGGGGACCCGAGCTGTTAGAAATCAGTAGCTGCGCAGGTTAGGAAAGAGTTTTCCCCAAGGTCAGCACTTGGACCTTGCTGTGATCCAACTTCAGTGGGAGAACACAGGCTCCACAGAGCGGCCTTGCAGGTGTTGGGGTGGCGGGACAGCGAGGAGCTGGATGTCTCTTCCAAATAAAGTAGACTAGCAAGGACATGTTCTTTACAGCAGTTGAGAGAGTTCTCAAATAACTGTTACTGTGTACTTTTTAAAACTAGAGATTAGAAATCTTTCCTTTGGGTATTGTTTGCTGCTGGAACCTTTAAACTGACTTACAAGGATTTGGGGAAGGGACGTGATTAGAGCTTACGCCAGTTACAGCTCCTTAACAGGCCCTTGGTCTCTACCCTTTTCTTAACCTGCTTACCTTGATTTCTCCTCTGTTCTGTCTGCCCTGGATCCTTGGACAGGCCATAGTGCCAAACACTGTACAAAGCTTGGTTTTAAATCCAGGTTTGGCCACATCCTGAGTGACCTGGGGGAAGTTATTTAACTTCTCTGTGCCTAGGATTTCTCATCTACAAAGTGGAAATAATAATCGTACCTGTTACATAAAGGCTTTAGGCATTAATGTGTCTCATACTTTAGGTTAGTGCCTAACCAAAGTTAACAGCTATAGATATTAGCTATTACCATCCCAGTACATTCCTCCTAACTTTATCTGGGATCATTTGCTGCTGTTTGCTAACACATCCTAATGAATACCTCCTTTCTTCCAAAGCACTGTTTTATTATGGTGAATAATAAAATATTATTATTGAAAATGTAGACAAAATCAATAATTTCGTAGAGATTGATCATATGGAATAGTTTGGAGAGAGAAGGACAATTGAATATGCCTGGAAAGTAGAAGAAAGCTCCCATTCAAAAATCAGATAAAGCGGGTTAACAAATGATGTTCATGTCATGTTTGTACTGCATTTTGGAGACCAAAAATATGGGAGAGTATTTTAAAAATGATTTTGAAGTGTGATAGCACCATGCTGGCTATTGACAGATACAAGGCAGATATGGTACCTCCTTTCCGTGTGAGGTCATAATACATCAGAAAGTGCAGTGACCGGGGAATCAGATTTGAAAGCTCACGTCATTTAGGTCTCTTAGATATTTCTTACTTATCCTCAATTTCTTCACTCAGAAAATGCAGCCTTCTGTCTAGACGGTGCCTTTCAGGGTAATTCTTTACATGCCAATCTTGCAGCAATAGCTGGTAAGGAGGATACTGTGGTTTGCATGTGACTTGGGTGTGTCACCCAAAGGTTTATGCGCAGGACCCTTGGTCCCAGGTGTGGTGAGATTGGGACATGAGAGGCTTTGAGGTAGGTAGGCAAGTCATGGCGACCATAGTCCTGAGGGATTAATGTAGTTTCTAGGGACACGGTTAGTTCCTGTGAGGACAAGCTGCTTTACAAAGATCCAGCCATGACCAACTCCCGCAGCTCTCTGGCTCTTTGTGAGATATCTCTTGCACATGTTCCTGCCCTTGTGACAGCATCCACCATCGAGCCCACACAAAAGTTGGAAGAGATGAAGCCACATGAGCCTCCCACACTGTGAGCATAATAAACTTCTTTCTTTATAAAGCACTCAGACTCAAGTATTTTGTTAAAGGAATGGAAAACTGATGAAGGGTGGCTTATAAAGCTGTGGGATAATATAAGATTACCCAGCAATGAGAGGGGTAGTGAAAAAGACTCTGGAATAATCTGATAAATTCTGGCCTGTGAGGAGAAGGAACTACTCAAGATAAAGTGGGCAGAGGGACGGAAGAGAATGAATAGATTGTGGACCATGGAGGGCAAGAGAAGCACGTATTTCCAAGAAACGTGTGCATGTTGCTAAGAGGTCAACTGACATGTAGGCGGAAGGTCTTTTGAATTTATCCAAAACAAAGGTCTCTTGGGTCATGTAACTACAGCATGACAGCAGGAGGAACCTAGAGCTAAAGACTGACTTAGGAGTCAAATAATGGGCAACTGGTGATAAGACCATGGGTCCAGGGGGCTCAGACATCCCACGGTCAGAGGGTGGAAAGGCATTTTCCTTTATGACTGAGATACGGATGTCAGTTAGCTTAGCAGTCAATCAACAAGGCAGAGTGATAGTCTCCCAGTTGCAGACAGGTGGTCCAAAGGTCAACACTGTTCACCAGTTGCACAGGTCCGGGGACAGAAAGACAAAGGCAAGCTGTAGTTCAGATAAATGGTATGCAGAGAAGGCGGCCACAGACGGCGACCTCTGGATGCACTCAGGCAGCTCAATAGTTACAAAGTATTCATACCTGCTTTTCCTGGGGGTCCTGCTCCCTTCTGGGGCATGCCCAGTCCATGGACTGCAGAACGATCCTGCAGAATGAAAGTTCTGCTCCTGCAGACAGGCCCTGCCTTCCCCTAGAATCAGTTTGCCTGCACCCTACAACCACTTCTGCGTCTTCATCCATGATCTTAGCTGACAAAGGAGGGAATATTGCCATTCGAGTTGCTGTTTGGGGCTGAGCCTAAAATTCCTAAATCGTGTTAAGAACACAGCCATGATTCCAGAAGCCACTGAGGTGGAGGAAGGGCTCTTCTCAGGCCACAACCCTTCCCATTTTTAAAGATTGTAAAGGAATTGTTCGGGCTGAAGGCCTCTCCCAAGACGTGAGAAGCTTATGTATCAGAATGAATCATTGAAAAGAAAACAAAGGCATTAAAAGTTGTCACAAAAGAAAACTATTGCACTCAGCTTCCGCTAAACCAGCACATTTGACACATGTCCTTATGAGTTTCCATTTCATAGAATGATCCCCCAACACAGTATGAATGATAGGGCGCTCCAGCTAGAGCGCCCGAGGCTGTCTCCCCTGCTAGACTCTCAGCAGCAGAGTGCCAACCAGCCAACAGGCTGCTCACGGTGTCTCATAGTACATCTGTTTCTTCTTGTATTATTTCATTTTACATTGCTGTAAGAAAGTACCTGACATGACGTAGTTTAGAAAGAAAAGAGATCTGTGTTGCTGTGAGTGGTGAAGGCTGAAAGTCTAAGCATGGTGTTGACTCTGGCAAAGGACCCCTTCCCCCACGTCACAGCAGACAGCATCACGGCAGGAGCACCTGTGGGGGAGATCACACAGAGTGAGACCAGAATGCAGGAGTGAGGAGGGGCCCTGGTGCTTTATAAAATCCCTAAAGAACTAACCACCGACCCAGGAAAACAACCATCATCTTTTCCAAGGGCAGCACACCCAACATCCTAACAACTTACCCTGAGGGTCCCCCTGTCACAAAGCTCACTGCTCCTGCCATCACCGTGGGGAAGGCCAAGACATGGGTATGTGCACCAGAATGCTTCTCTTTTATTTTGCAAGGCTGTTGGGTAGCTGAGGAGCATCTGTGCTCCTCATGTGAAACAGAAAACATATTTAGGAACATGTTTGGAACAGAGGATGTACTCTAACAAAAGAAGGACTGGGCCAGGTGTCGTGCTGCGCTCCTATGATGCCATGTACTCTGGGACACTAAGGTAGAAGGAGCAGTTTAATCCCAGCCGAGACACTTTAGCAACTTAAGTGAGACTGTGTCTCAAAATTTAAAAAAGATTTCTTTTTTAAAGCCTGAGGATATAGCTCGCTGTTAAGGCCCTGGAGGGAGAGAAGGGAGGCGGAGGGGAAGGATGGAAGAAGGCAGGAAACAGAGGAAAGAAATAGAATGAGAAAAAGAATAAGGGGCTGCTAGTTCTGCAAATAAAATAATAAAGAAAGGCAAAATTCAAATTCTCAGGAATAGAATTAGTGCTGTAGTGATTAAGCAACAGGAGCTACAATTAGGAAAGATTATATTAAAATTAACTTGACTATCATCAGCACAAACTATAATAATCTGTTAAAATAAACATCCAAAAAGTAACCTAAAGATCAGTACATTGACAATTTGTAAATAAAAAGAGAGAAATAAATGTTATGTAAAATAAAATTATACATGCTTACACCTGGGGCATAGCGGGTGCTCAGTAAATATACTTGAAAGAATATTTGCCATATCCAAAATTTATTGTTAATATTTTAAAATGTGTACATTATTTGCTGTGTCCTAGGACAGGATAGCTCTGACCTTAGAGAAAGATCTACTGCTTATCCCAGCTCTACTAATTAAAGTGAAGATTTCCTGGAACTGAATTCTCTTGAGACAGGTTAACGCTCACAGAATCTTTCCTTGAAATTAAGTCTTCTTGGCCTAAGTTAATTGTAAACATTATTCATCATGGAACCCAGAGCTCCACATAAAACTCACCCTCTATTAAGATCACTTAGGCAGACTGGGTTTTTTTTTTTTTTCTCTTTATGAAATGTGTCAAGAAATATTAACCCATCTGATCGGGACCCAGATTGCTTTACAGTGACGGCACTTTGGTTCGTCACTGCTGGTGACGTGCACGAGGAGGCAAACAAAAGTCTGCTTCACTAAGGGAAGGAAACACTCGTAGCGGCGCGAAGGGTGGTGCGCTCCTTTCGCCCACAGCTCTCTGCAGGGCTGGAAGAAAACACGTGATGTGGAAGCTGCCCTCGGCCCCTCCTCCAAGATGTGATGATTGTTATTAGCGGGGTACAGAGCCGCTGGAGCAAATCTTACCCAACTGTCACAAAATTGTACTCAAAAAGGAAGAGCAAAGCAACCCTTTTACTTTTACCTCTCTTTTGGTTTGATTTTGACTCTTTCCTGACTCCAAGATACACATACACAAACCAAGGTCAGGGATGTACTAACCCCCCCCAGCTCTGCGTGGCAGCTGGCTCTGGGCAAGGCACTTTCATCCCAACGTTGTCGCTTTCTGAAGCAGGTCTGATGCTGTTTCATGAGTGTCTTTTCATGGCTGCCTTGAATCAGTTCAAAACATTATGGCAACTTCTGTCAAATAAAACATTATGATGCATCTTTATTTACCTTATTTACCGCGTCTGGCATTGTGAGACTTCTGGCTCTCTCCCAAAGTCAGAATGACCAGGAAGGTAAACATTTTGAACAAGTTCCCGACAGACGGCACCACTAAAGGCGCTCATGAAAAGAGGACTTCCAAGGGCTGCTTCAGGAAGTACGAGAGCAGCGGGACAGGCCGGGTGCGGTGGCGCACGCCTGTAATCCCAGCACCTGGGAGAGTGAGGCAGGAGGATCTCCCTGAGTTCAAGGCCAGCCTGGGTTGTACAGTGAGTCAGGCCCACCTGAACTACATAGTGACATCCTGTCTCAGAAGAAGAACAGTGGGATAAGTATGTTCAAAATGCGGGGGAGAGATTTGAGGGGAACTCATGGCAATTGTCTGACTGCGACCAGCTTTTAATTTAAACATTCACCATATTTTATAATCTTGCCTCATGGTTATGCAAACCTAGATGGTCCAGGTCGGCAATCAAGAGCTATCGTGAACAAGAGATATGCACCCTGAGCTGTTGGGCAGTACATTATTTTTTTATAGAGTGCACTCTTCGAAAACAATGATTAAAAGTACATTATAGTAAATAAAGAAGCCAGTGACATGATCATTTATTACCATTATCAAATTGTATGTATCATACCTTCTTGGATGTGCTATACAGCAATATCACAGTTCAGCAACACTTCTATGCATGTGTAATTCAGTTTACAAATAGAAGCATTTAGCAAAATTTTGCTTGAATTCTGCATCAGATGATGAACATGACCGCAAATCATGGAAGGAACAAATAAAGTTCATGAACTGCAATGCTACCGTACTTCTAGACGATAGTGCAGTACATTTACTAACAGCAGCATGACCACAAAAACGAGGAATATGTCACGAGAAGATGTTATGATGGGTACAGCATCATTTGGTAATAGGAGTTTTTCAGCTCTATTATCATCTTATGGGGCCACAGTCAAATGTCTAGTCCTTTGCTGATGGAAATGTCACTTTTAGGCACCTGCTTATATGTTCAGATAATTACTTCTTCCTTCCATCAGTGCAACAGAGAAAAGCCAGCAACTTCGCAGTACTGTTATGAAGAAGATTCTGACCTCTTGGATCCCTGGAAAGAGACCCACAGTCTATATTTTGAGAACTTTGAAGAAACCTCTTCTTCTTCAGGGGCACAAGGTCTGCCTCTTCACCCTATAACCACCCTTTATTTATTACACATCTGTCTTTCTTCCTAATAGCCTTCAGGAGACCACAGTCTGGTATTTATCTCTTCCCCTCTGTACCTGCCTCAGTACTTAGTACACTATTGCTGCTTAATGAGTTGAACTAGACTAAACTAAAGTTGCATATAACAACAAAAAAGATAAGCCATTTGGGAGGAAGGCATATCAAGGCACAGATTTTGTACACACAGGCCATCTATGGGGCATATCACATGCATGTGCTAGCCAGAATGCAGCATGTAAAAAGGTGTTTCTGTAATCATTAAGAAACTTTTCATAATAGGTGTTTGTAGTACAAGGTTGACTACATTTATTGTGGGGGAGCTGGTACCTGTACGTAACACGTCTTTATTTTTTTTCATCTCCTTCCCTCTCAACCCTCCCTGCTCTCTCCAACTCTTGTTCCCTTTCCCATTTTCAGGTTTCTTTTGGACGAGAAACTCAAAATCCAAATAAAGAGCAAAATAAAAGATAGATAATGGGAAATAGGGAAATCTGCAAATGGGAAGAGAAATGAGAGATGGAGGGGAAAGGGGAGGAGCAACAAAGGATGAAGAAAAGAGAAGAGGTCATTTTTGGAAGTGGAATTCAGAGGTGGTATAAGGAGGCCCTGTAGACCTATTTTACTCCAGATTAACGTTCTCCTTCCAGCTTGTTTATATCCTCTAAATCTGTAATACTCTGATTTGATACAACCATGATCTGCAGGAGATTCAAAACCCCAATTTTTATGGATGATTGGATGAATACTATACTTCAGATTATCAATTAATTTCAATTTTGATTTGGGAACAGATTTCCTAAATTTACATATGGCATAAACCAGGTGAGACTGTCACATAATGAAATCATGGCATCTTTCTTAAATTAAGAAAAGTACATGGCCTACCAAAGGATGTGATTCCCTTCTTTTTTCTAGAAGTCTGTTTGCTAGACTCTGTGCTAGAGGACCGTAGTACCAAAGCTGGGTCCATGGGCACCTGTTTGCCTGGAGCTCTGGGGAAGCTCACTATTTTCAACCTGTGTGTCCCTATAGAGGTCAAGTTGATGAGCTGTATCCAGTAATTTTAAACAGAATAGAATTTAACAAAAAATTTCAAGAGAAGTATTATTTTATTAACATTTATTTTAGTAAAATAGATAAGTGGTCAGATATAAATGTGTATATGGGGTTTTGATGTAATTTTTTTTAGAGCAGGATTGTGTCCAAAAAAAGCTAGAAATGTTAGTACAGCTGATTGACACAGAAGTTGGCAATATCCTAAATAGTTCAATTGACACAAAAGTCCCATTAACCACAATCACTTTCAAACAATTGGAAACATGTCATCAGAAAAGTATGAAGCAAATTCAAGGGCAATAGAAGACGGAGTTGCATTCTCAAGGACTAATTGAGAATATAGAAAGAAAACTTCATTTTTATACATTCAAAACTTGAAAGTGCTATGAGAATCTCAGTTGCCACAGTGGTATGAGTGACTATGAAATTTCAAAAGGAAATTCTAGTGGGGTCAGCAAAGATGTGTGTGGTGCGGCAGAGTGTCACTCATGATGCCCGACAGCAGCAGTTGCCTTTTAGTGACTCTCCTGCCCTCTTTCCATCCGCTTTCAATCTTTATTAGAAATCTGATTTCATAGCCTTCCTACCCAGACTCCCGGGCTCCAAGTTCTTGTTTTTTCCATCATCCTTCTTGACCCATTGGAGTTTGACTTAGGCCATTCAGGCTGTTACAACAGAATGGAGTACACTGAGTGGCCTATAAACAACAGAAATGTATTTCCCATAGTACTGAAATCTGAGATGTCCAAGATCAAAACACTGGCAAATCCAGTGTCTGGTCAGAGCTTCTTCAGGGTTCATTGGTGGCTGTCTTATTGGAGTGTCTTCCTATGGCATGGGAGAGTGCTTGGAATCCTGTTTATATGTACAGTAATCCCACTCAACCTAAGCAGTTTGCAAAGATCGTACCTCCAGCTACTATTACATTGGGCATTATATTTCAACACATGAGTTTTAGACTAAATGAAAATGAAATAAAAAATGTAAATATTCCACTATCAGCCAGTGAAACTGAACATGTCATTTAAAACTTACCAACAAAGAAAAGCCCAAACCCTATTGGATTCACTGTTGAATTCTAAAAGAAATTTAGAGAACTAATATCACTAGTGCTGAAACTCTTTAAGGAAAATGCAAGGGAAGCAATACTTCCAAAATCAATCTAGAAGCAAATATTACTCTGATTCCAAAACCAGAAAAGAACCTGACCAAAAAAGAAAACTACAAGCACATCTCTCTAGTAAACATCGATGCAAAAATCCTCAGTAAAGATACTGACAGACAGAATGCAGCAAATCATCAAGAAAATTATATGTCATGACCAAGTAGGATTCACCCCAGAGATGGAAGGGCGGTTGAACATGCCCAAATCAATAAATGTAATACACCACATTAACAACCGAAGACAAAGTCACATGATCATCTCAACAGACGAGGAAAAAGAGTCTGACAAAGCCCGACACCCATTCATGGTAAAAACTCTACAAGAAACTAGAATAGACGGCCTCTACCTCAATCTGATAAAAGCCATCTGCAACAATCCAACAGCTGACATCATACTAAGTGTACAAAAACCGAAAGCTTTTATTCCAAAATCAGGAACAAGACAAGATGTCCACTATTATCACTCCTATGCAATATAATTCTGGAAATATTAGCCAGAGCAATTAGACAAGAGAAAGAAAAGGAATGATGATAGAAAGAAGTTAAATTATCATTATTTATGGATGACATGATACTCTACATAGAAGACTCCAAAAACTCCACCAAAAGATTGCTAGATTCAAGAACCAAAATAAGTGACATAGCTGGATATAATGTCAACACTCAGAAATTAATAGCATCCCTGTGCACAAGCAACAAACTCACAGAGGGGAAAATTAGGGAGACCACATTCTTCACAATAGCATCCAAAAAAAATGAAATACTTAGGAATCAATCTAACAAAAGAGCTATACATTGAAAATTATAGTACTCTGAAAAAGGAGATAGAAGAAGATATCAGAAAATGGAAAGATATTCTCTGCTCATGAACAGGAAGAACACTATAGTGAAAATGGCCCTACTCCCAAAACCGTTACACAAATATAATGCAATCCTAATCAAAATACTATTAACATACCTCACAGAAGTAGAGAAAACATTCCTAAAATTCATTTGGAGCCAGAAGAAACCTAGAATAGCAAAAGCAGTCCTGGGCAATAAAGGCAAGTCGGAGCATCACAAAATCCATGACCTGAAATTATACTACAAAGATACTGTGATAAAATCAGCCTAGCACTGGCAAAATAAAAAAGACCTGAGGATCAGCAGAATGGAAAAGATTTAGGTGCAACTCCAAACACACAGGAGCCCAACATGTTCACTGGATGAAGATAGTCTCTTTACTGGTGCTGGAAAAACTGGCTTTCCACATGCAGAAGACTATCACCATGCACTAAAGTAAAATGGATCAAAGATCTACATATTAAAACAGAAACACTAAATTTATTGGGAGAGAATGTAGAAATTGCAAAGACATAGGGACTTTATGAACAAAACCCAGGCTGTGTGGGAAATTCCACAAAGAATTAACAAATGGGATCTCTCCCTAATAAAAAGCTTCTTCACAATAAAAAGAATCACCAACAGAATGAAAAGACAACTCACAGAGTGGGAAAAAAATATTGTAAATTGTTCCTCAGACAAAGGACTTATATCTAAGACATATAAAGAATTTTTAAAAATCAGGGCCCCCAAGTTCAAAGACTCAATCCAAAAATGGACATCTGAGATGCATACACACTTCTCAGATGAAGAAATATAAATCGCAAATAAAGATACGAAAAAGTGTTCAATATCACTGGCCATTCAAAATATACAAATTAAAATAACACTGAGATTCCATCTCACCCCAGAAAGAATGCCTACCATCAAGAAAACAACTAATAACAAATGGTGGAGGGACTGTGGAGAAAAAAGAACCCTTCTCCACTGTTGGTGGAAGTGTGGAAATCAGTGTGGAGATGCCTTAAAGCACTAGGATTAGAGTTTCCATTCAACTGAGCTAAAATTAAAAACATCGTATCACAGCGATATATGTGCACCTATTTTTATAACAGCACAATTTATAATAACTAAATCTTGGAAACAACCCAAATGACCATCAACCAAGGAAAGGATAAAAAAGCTGTGGATTTTTTTTTATGTAATGGAGTACTAAGCTATAAAGAAGAATAAATTTGAGGCTTTTATAGGTAAATGGTTGCAACTTAAGACCATACTCATAAGTGAAATAAATCAGACCCATATGTGTAAACATTGCAGTATCTCAGTAGTGTGAGAAACCAAATGAGTAAGTAAGGTAAAAAATGTACAGTAGATACTGTAAATTGGGAAGAAGCTGTTTAAAAGAAAATAGAAACTGAGAGAAAGGGGAAAGGAAGGAAGGGAAATAAATATATATATATACATACGCATACACACACACACACAAGATAGTAATACAACTAGTTTCTATTCATTGAAAAGAAAGCTCTCTGCTAATATTGTTTGCACAATATTTCATACCCATATCTTGTACTCTGAATAACTACTATGTAGACAACAATACACAATGTACTAATTATTGTTATTGTCTTACTAGCCTGTATTGAAACTCTGTTTTGTGTTAGTTTTACCTTTTTTTCTCTGTAAAATAAAAAAGATGAGTTTTGAGAGGACACAAACATTAACTCTGGAGCAGAATCCAACACCACTACTTCTTTCATCAAAAGATCCAATGCATCCATCCCTTTCTCTTTCACTTACCCTTTTCCCTGCTTGTCCAATCCCCGTACTCTCCTCCCCTCAGTGTATCCCATGTGCTGTCAGCTGGTCTTTCATCCTCTCACTGCTGTCCTAGAAGCGTGTGGAAGAGTTGATAAAGAACTATGTTCGAAAGACAGTGTTGCTCCTTATTTAACATGCACAAACTGATTAATTTCCTGAGTTTCAGTTTCATAAACGATACAATATGAGTTAAGTAAGTACTGCCGCCTAAGATTACTGCAGGGGTTACATGAAATACTATTTCCCCCTTGTAAGGCACTGCCAACTTGCAGAATGGGGTGTATGCTCTCCCGGCCGCTACTCAACTTTCTGTAGATTGATGCATTGTGTCTTCACAGCCTGACCAACTCTCTCTGAACATCGCGGCCCTGGCAATGTTTATGTCTGCCTTTGTTTAATTGCCGCATCTAAGGTGTGTGTCTGTCCTTCCATTCTGCACCAAATTTGAGCTTCAGCACAGCACTCGTTTGCTTCCATTCACTTGGTCTTTAGTGCTATGTCTAATTAGCTATTTCTTCCCTTATGTGTATCGTGATGATGAAATTTCTAGGAGGAATGTCATGGGGAAAAAGTAAAAATGTCAAATACAGTGTAATGAATACAGGGGAAAAAATAACAGGTTTGAACTAATAAGAAATAAATGAGCCACTTGTGTTTCCAGACTCAGTGGTATATTGTATTTGTCTGGCAACTTCAGTTAGTTATTTGATTTTCACTAACAGTTACCAGTGTTCTCTTGGCATACAAGAGAAGGGCAAGAAGACTTACTTCGTTACCAGATTATAATTTATAGAGACCTCCCTCAAAAGTTAATGTTAATCTCCCTTCCTCATCTTTGACAAGCTGTACCACCAACAGAGAGAATCCCTTGTATTTTCATTTCCCCCATTTCTTTGCCCTTGTAAATGGATAAATTCTCCACATCTCTTCCTTCTCCTCCTTTATACTTCCTGCCATGTATTCTTTCTTGGCAATTTTAAAATGGCAGTTAATCAACAAGTCTCGTGAAATACTTTTTCCTCAGATGAGAAATAAAGATACTTAAACTGATGAGGAGAATCAGTGAACACTCAAGATTTACATGTTGTTGATTACGTAAATTGATCTGACCGTTCTAAAGCAATATTTCAAGTCACCAGGTTATTTATTCTCCAAGATCCTAAAACATTTAAAATTTAGTGTGATGGATTCATACTGTCAGAAAAGATGAGATTCTTTTGTAGTCCTTTATAATTTTCTAGAGAATTACATGGAAATTCCTGTAGCATGACTTCATGTTTTTTACCAACACTTTAGTAGACTTGAAGAATGGTGTTTTCCTGGAACAGACTATTATAATCTCAGTCCAACCAAAGTGTCACTGAGATGTAATCATCTCTTGAGTCCTACCTGGACCAGTGAACAATTTCTGTACTGTCAAGGGATTATGCTTTAGAAATATTCATCATGGAAAGAGAGAATCCAGTCATCTTTTGGAGGAGATAGGAAAAAGCCTGAACTGACAGGGTCAGGTGGACATTGTAACACAGATCTACTTCTGAAAAGGTCCTCTAAAATAGAAGATTAGTACTATGCTGTGGTGGTGATTTGCTATTTCTTCAAGGATTGTTTTGCACATTCAGCATACTAGTAGCCATTAAAAAATATATGATTACTAAGATTAAATGTTCATCTAATTACTAGAGAAAGTCCAACAGGAAGAATGAGTAACAAGAGCCATATTCAGTGGTCATGTATGGAAAACATAATTTGTACCAGAATACTAACTACAATTTTAATAAGCAGAAGAGAATTTTCTCTTAGGAAACAATGACTAACCTCAAAATCTTTGAGGATCTCTTCTTGGCAGGAGAAAATCTTACCTTCCAACCTTCTCTGCACCTTGATAATACTCACGTACTCAGCATCATATGTGCTTCTCCATTTTCTCCTTCCATTCCTAAACTTTGGAATCTTTCAAGTGCTTCTGTAAAACTTCACTCTTTTTCTTCCTTCCATATCCAGTTCTTCAATAGAGGTATAAATATTTAACACCTGGTTCTGGGGGGGGGATGGATACCTAGATTTAGAGAGCTTTTTAGGTGTAAATACTCCCACCGCCACCAATTTCAAGCTCCCTCATGGTTTCACCAACAGTGAAGTTGGTAAGAGGTGTACACAATCACCATGTGAGCCTGCTGCACACACACCAGCCAGTTGTAAGCCTACTCATCCATCTCTCACCTCCTTGTATCTCAGTAAGTCTAAAATCTCTGCAAAGAAGGCAATTGTAGGACCTAGCTGAAAGGGAAGACTGCACGGTATACCAATCACTATTTTCACTAAATTATGTGTTTCTTTGGAGTAAGTGGGCAGAGATAAGAATGGCAACAGATTATACTACAAAGCTACCATGATATAAATGCACAGTACGGGCAAAAAAACCCCTAAAACATCAGACCTATGGATCATTGGAACACATTAAAAGATACAGAAACAACTCCAAACATAATCAATCACTTTATCTTTAACAGAGCGGGCCCATACCTTCTTTGGAGGAAAGATAGTTTCTTTAATAAATGATACTGGAAAAACTGACTTTCCACATACCAAAGGTTAAACCTAAGATGGATATCTTTCACCATGCACTAAAGTTAAAATGGATCAAAGATCTAAATATTAAAGCATAAACATTAACTCTATTGGAAGATAGAGGAAGTAGAACTCTTGAAAACATAGGTCTGTGTAGGCAAAGACTTTATGAACAAAACTCTGATCACACAGGAAATAATATGAACAACTAACAAAAGGGATTTCATCTTACTGAAGAACTTTGGCACAGCAAAAGAAATCACCAACAGAATGAAGAAACAACCCGGAGAGTGGGGAAAACATTTCCAGCTAGTCCTCAAAGCACTAATATCTAGAATGTATAAAGAACTCAAAAAAATCAAACCCCCAAATTTAAAGACCCAATCCAAAAATGGGCATCTGAAATGAATAAATTCTTCTCAAAGAAGCATAAATTACAAATACATAAAAAAATGTTCAACACCACTAATCATTCAAGAGATGCAAATTAAAAAAAAAAAAAACCACTGAGATTTCGTCTCACTCCAGGAAGAATGAGTGTTATCAAGAAATCAATCAAAAACAAATGCTGTAGGGGCTATGGGGGAAAAGGAACCCTTTATACCCTTAGTGGGAGTGTAGACTGGTGCAACCACTATAGAAATCAATGTGAAGATTCTTCAAGAAACTAAAATAGGAAATTGCATTTGACCCAGCTATTCCCCATCTTGGTATCTTCCCAAAAGAATTAAAATCATCATACCACAGCAATACATACACAGCTATGCTTATAGCCACACAATTTGTAATAGCTAAATATTGGAAATAGCCCAAATTCCCATTAACAGATGAATGGATAAAGAAGATGTGATTTTTTAACACGATGGAATACTACACTGCTATGAAGAAGGATAAGCTTGAGGCATTTATAGGTAAATTGATGCATCTTGAGATCATATACTTAAGTGAAATAAATCAGACACATGTTCAAGTATTACATTTTTTTCCTCTGGTGTGAGAAACCAAAAGTGTAAATAAGGACCAAAATATATAATAGATATTGGGAAGTGGGGAGAAAATGTCTAAATAGGAAGAGGAACAAGGGAGGAGGGAGGGGGAAAAGGAAGGGAAAAGAAAAAAATGGGAAAAATGGAGACGAAACTTTTGTAAATAAGGAGGGGAGGACCAGCTGAAGGGAAGGGAGGAGACTGGAGGAAAAAAGAAGAATCAAGGTATGTTATGTGCAGGTACAACTCCGCTATGATGAATGTGATCGTTATTTATATCTAAAACATACCAATAAACAGTAACAGCGAAAGAATGGCCAGAGATTCCCTTTGAAGCCATCCCCTCATAAATAGCATAGCCGCTGATGGAAGTCTTCTAGCCTCGCCCTGTCCAAGTGCTTCAGACATCTTTGCAGTCTTTCCAGTGTCCTCTTAATCACATAGCTATGAAATCTCAGGTTCACCCTTCTTCTTCCCCTAACCTGGCTTGCTCTGTGCCCCCATCATCAAATGCTGCCTAGCACGTTTCTGCAATAGTTTGCACATCCCTTGTCTTTCTTATTCCTACTAACAGCATTGATGGGCTCTTCCTTTCTTCCTGTGTTGTAATAGCTTCATAATTGGTCACTATCTTTGAATTCTCCACTGCTAGTCAGTGCAACTTGAAATGTTTCCTTCATTCACTTCCTAATTGTTTCACTGGCCCATTTGAAAACTCTGCTACCTACCAAAGAAGCCCAGGTGTGTTAACAAAGCTCGTAATGCTCGGCAGTCTCCTTCACTCTAACCTGTCAGCCTTTCCATCCCCGTAGCAGTCACTTTGTGTAACCACATACCAGTATCAGTGGTTTTACAAATAGCGTTCAATCCGGTAAGTCAGGCACATCCAAAAATATACTAGATGATAAATATTTTAATGATAGCCCTGCCGATTGGTACACTATGTTTGAATCTTCAGGACAACCCACTCTTTCTGGAATAAATGATGTATCTCCCATATCTGCATCTTTCTCTGTGTGGGTTTCCCTGAAGTCCTCCTTCTTACGCAGGTACTCTTCCCTACAAAGCCAAGGTCCAGCCCAAATGCACATAGAACTTATAATGGTAAAAAATAGAAAGAAGAGAACACAGTTCCTAAAGTCAGAAATAAAAGAGAACATGGCATCTATATGGCTGAAGCCAGACAGTGGGTCCAGACTGGAAAGAATGTCCAGGGCCAGGCAGAGCAGCGATAAGCAGCTCCTAGCAAAGACGTTGTCATGGTGCTACTGAATAAGGCCATTGTGTGTCTCACGTCAAGGTGAGAGCAAAACTGGATATTCACTGACTATGATTGGGAATCAAAACACACAGTGAACATTTAAATTTTTTTAAAAAGTAAAAGACACACTGCCATTAACCACCCCCCCAATACTCCAAGTATTTCCCCTCATTTCAAACACACCCCATTATTTTTGCTCCTTCAGTCTGGAAGTTTTCTTTCATGATTATCTTTATGAGGCCTGATCAGAAATACGTTGAATGCCATCCAAGGAAAGACAGGCTTGCACATACCATACAGTGCGTTCTCGTGCACTATATTCAGTAATCTGGCACCATGTGCACTTTGGCTCTTCCCCAGATTCTGAATGACCACACCAGGTAAACATTTTGAAAGGCTTCAAGACATGAAGACAGCCTTGTAGCACAACTGAAAGACTCACAGAAAGACTTCCAGACCAAGTAGCAAGAAGGATGGGGTCAGTGTTGGAAGTGAGAGGAGTATTTCGAGGGGCATTAGTCTTTTACTGGGATACATATTTTTCATTTAAACAAACACGATATTTTTCAATCACACCTCTGATACTCCATGAAGTAATGACCTATCAGACCACATCAGCCAGGCAGGGTGAACCCCAGGTTTCCCCACAGATATCTAGTGGAGTCACATTATTTACTGGGGACCCATGAGCAGAACTGATTTAGGCAAAGTGAGGAGTTGGTCTAATATCAGAATACCCAGGAAGCTCAATGAGGTAAAGCAAGACTGAAAGCACAGCTCCAGAGAAGGGCATACTTCTCCATTTGCATGAATGGGAAACTCGAAAGGTTTAATGTGGATTTTAAAATGAGTAATCTTGCTCTCCATTACTCTTCCTTACTGTTTTTCTTTTTGGCTACATTTTACACAACTGAAATAAGACTATGTCTCCAGGGTTTTCAGATACAATAAAGTTTTTTAAGAGTCACCCGTAATTTTACCGTATATTAACCCATTAATATTTAGTGTATTCCCTTCTGATGGCTACATATACAATATATGTCTCCATATAATGTTAGAAATATATTCCATGCAGCCTATAGCATCACAATTTAATGGACATAACAAAAAAGAGTAAAAGTGAGGAATTATTAAATGATACATGTATTCCCAACATTTTTCTTTCAGCTTTTAACCTTATATTGTTCATTAATCGTTTGAAACAGATGTTTTCTTTGAGAATGGACTGTACTGCTTAGTTTTATAAAAATCTTCCAGTGTAAACTCAGAATAGACCCTCAACAGTTTTCTCCTTCAATTTTGTCACAGCAACACCAAGCAATCATAATTAAGAATATTCTGTATTTACAGTTATTTGCATATCATTTTTAGTTGGGTCACTCATCATTAGTTCAATAGCAACTGTTTTTAGAAGCTCACCCTGGTCAAGTTTTTCCAAAACTTTCACCTTAGTTTCAAATAAACAAAAACACTTTTGCAGTTATGCTTGGTTCATTTATGCAATATGATTGTGGCCAGATTTTGTGTGAACGGAGCAAGAAACAGCATGAGTAGGTTCAGGAAGAGCCCCCGGCCCTTGGTTTCTACAGTCTTTGTACAATATTGGTGACAGCAGCCTCTGGAGAGGGCCCTGACAGCTGCTACGGAGCTACCAGTCATAGGCCACATTGGTGACTTTCACATTGGGGACCATAAGTTAGTGGAGGTTACTGAAGAAGCACCTGCTCTGTAACCCTATAATGAACTTTGTTGTTTGTATCACTGTTATTTTATTGACTTTTCCAGGCTCAATTTGTAGATGTATAATTATTGGAACAAGGTATATGGGTATTTGTAGCAAGGCACCGTGGTGGCACAAGACTGTAATCCCAGCACTCGGAGGCTGAGAAAAAGGAATCACCAAATGTAAGCCCAGCCTGGGCAATTTAGAAACATGGCAAAATAGAAAATAAATAAAGATCTGGGGATGAGGCGGTGGGTGCTGAGTTTGAGGTTCAGTCACTGGTACTGGGAATTGTGGGGGTAGATATTTGTAATGTTTTTAATCAGTGATTTTTTGCTCCATAAGCAGGACTGACAGTGCTATTCTCACCCTACCCTTGCAATCATTGAACATTATTTTTAATCTTTGCCAACTACATAAGCAAAAATGTGGTATTCTGTGCTAATTTACTTTAACATGCATCCTGTAATGTGGTGTCTCTGAACTCTCTATGCACATCAACTTCACCTGGAAAGCTTCCTCTGAGGAGGAGAGGGACAGGGATGGAAAAAGGAGTGAAGATGTGCCTGAACATGTGCCAACCACACAAGGAGTGCAAACATCACGGACTGCAAATATGCACTCATACAATTTTAACCATCTGTGTATCTTATGCAAATTAAAAGATGCATACTGGAAAACAGGGAGATAGGTGTTTAGCAAATGGAACGGGACGAAGAGAGGTGTGGGGGAGACATAAGAATTAAGATGCACTGTGCACATGTCCCAGCTGCCCATGATGAAGGCCATCACTATTACTGCAAGCAAGTACTAACAAAAATAAAAATTAAAAAAAAGAGCCGGGGATACAGCTCAGTGGCATAAGTGCCTGCCTGATGAGTACAAGGTCCTGAGTTTGATTTAAGGTACCAAAAAAAAAAAAAAGGAAATACTCATATCTTATAATTTTGGCTACAAACCATATTACATTGATATAAAATAAGTAACAAAAACAACATTTTGATCTTTTTTGCTTTATGATCTAATATTAAAGTATTAGTAAATAAATTACAGTGACCTATGTGAACCAGAAAAAGAGGGCAAGGAGGGAGAGGATGGGGAGGTCAGGACGGAAATCCAGAATAATATAGTAAGCATCAGATGAAATGTTATTGGAAATGAACCATTGTAACGTTTATTCTTGTACAAAAACCATGATAATTTGCAATATTAGCATATGTTCCTAGTCACTGTTACTTTCCACAAATTCCTTGCAATTTTAACTGTTCCAGAGCCTCAGGAGAAAATATACATAATGTCTAGATTGGAAAACAAATCTGTAAAAGATACTGTTTAATTTGGGGTATATAAATTAATTTGTACACTAGAGTTTCTCCAAAGTATTTTAATAGAAGGAAATATTGCAATCAGCCCCCATAGAGGGATAGAATTAGAAATTTCCTGTGTCCATAGTAATGTCTTTAAAGAAATAGAATTTATTATCTTAAATTATCCAATGCAAAAATGACAACGGTTCATATCTGTTTATATTAAAACCGTATCTTCTTACATGATAACTAAGGACAGAATGAGCATACCTATGGTGGCCGTATCATTCAGTAGTTTGAGCTCTAATTATCTCCAAAACATCAAGGTATATGGTCACCTCATCTGTATATGTCCTCTAGAAAAAAATTCTATCCTTAGATGTCATTAATGAAAGTTAAATGAAAAATCTAGAAACTGGCATGCGCGGAGGCGAGCAGTCTCCTTTCACATCCGTCTGCTGAGAGCACAGCAGGGGCTGTTCCTGAGCCAGCACTCGGGGCAGTTACCCACAGAGCAGAGACAAAGCCTTGGCCCTCAGAGCGTGCCTTCCAGCCCAGAGAGAAGATGGACTCACAGTTCTCACAATGAATGGATAAATGTTTGATGTTTTAAACAGTGATAAGTGTCACAAAACAAAATAACCAGTAAGCACCACGGGGCTTCAGAAGTGGTTACAGGAAGTCGAAGGACTTGCGATTGAGCAGTAGCCTGATTTGGGGGACGCCTATCCTGATGTGACAGTGAGCAGACATACAGCAGCCTGTGCAAGCCCCACCCTGATTCTCGCACCTCCGCACCTGTGCTGACTGCGCTTGCTCAGCCCCAGCTGCCCTGCCCATCTCTGCAAAGCCCTTGGCTCCTGCTTCCTGTCACAGGGCCTTTGCACGGCCTACTCCTCTACGTGGGAGTTTCTTCGCCCCACAGGGAAGACAGAGAGGTAGACACAGAAGAACCAAGCATGAAGCAAAACACACAGTGCCTGGAGGTCAGTAATCAGTAACGCAGCTACTGTAGCGGAAGAGGGACGGCACCGTTGTTTCTGACTGGTGATCAGAAAAGGTCTTGGGAAGGAATAATCTTCCAAAATGAAATTTAGCCCCTGACCTATATCTTCTTTTGTTTGCATATATCGCAAAATCTTTTTTACCTCCTACCACATTCTGTACTCTGAGGCAAAGAACCTGAGTTTGGGAATCAGGCTGAAGTGGTTTTGAATTCTAAGCCCACCACTTACGCAATGTGCCCATTATGATCTGGGTTTCTCAGAGCCTTAGTTTCCTTCCCTATGTAAAGAGGACCACTCTTCTGAGAAGCTTGTTATAAACTGAGTAAATAACACACAGGGTCCAGCAAGTGAGGTGATACCAATGTTTAAAGAGAAATGGGTCAAATAAGGCATTTTTTAAACTGTGCGAAGATACATGATTGTATATGTAATGGGGAGCCATTGAAAGTTTGCACCAAGCAGTGGCACAGTTACGTTTGTGTTAGAAAGTTAACATTGCAGGAGATGAAGAGTGAGCTTTCAGAATTGACTGAGACCTACTGGAACGACGTGGTGTTGGCAGGAATGTGATACATGCAGTTCAGCCTGGCAGTGAGTAAGTTTTCCACACTTTATATCTTGACATTTAGTCAAATCCCAAAATCAGGTAGAAAAAAAAATGCGTTTTTTTCTTAACGTTTTGACCAAATGCTATAGTTTGAGGATTCAGCCTTTGGAAACAGAACACCAGCGCTATAGGGAATGGGGAGGAGGAGGGGCCAGCTGACAGACAGGAGCCAGACCGGCTGGGAAAGTAGCTTAAGTAAACTTTTATTTTGTGGCCTCTGGACATCACTTTAACCGGCATTTCTCAGCCACTGACACTGAAAAACACTTCCTCTGCCAAGGTTGGAGCTTGTAGAGAACCAGGGTGGACAAGGAAATTGTGATTTCCTGTGTGTAATGTAGACCGACTTTCTTGCACCGCAAAAAGCAGAGTTTGGAAAGGGTGTCGAAGAACAAAGCAGCACAGACCCATCATTCGTAATAGAAAGCTTCAGGAGCACAATGGTACAGGGTCTCGAATTCTAGCATTATGGGAGGCTGAGGCAGGAGGATTGCAAGTTTGAGCTCAGAACCACCAGCAAAGAGAAAGAAAGAAAGAGGAAGGGTTAGGGGATGGAGGGGAAGAAAAAGGGAAAGGGAAGGACAGAGGGGGAAAAGGAAGGGAAGGGAGAGAGATCTTAGCACCGGCCTCTCAATTTTACAGTATGTTTTTAAGAGCTAATACATTCATATAGTTTAAAGTTCAAGAAGTACAGATGAATACAGAATGAAAAATCTCCCACCTATCCTAGTGATACACGAAAATAAATCTCCCAACCTGAATGATATCAGACGAGTTCGTGTTCTCTAAAACCGAAGAATGAATTTTAGGAACAACGGAGGTTAAGAGCAGAATATATTTATTGAGAGAAAGAAAGCTTCTGTCCAAGAGAAGGACAGAAGGGGGGCCCGAGTGGGTTACCCCCGACTCTGTCTTTTCCAGGGACTTTATAGGGAAAAACCATGAGGTGAGGCGGGTCCAAGGTAGGGGAAATGGACAACACTATGGTCCACCAATAAGATCACAGGCATAATTGTCCAGGTAAGACTGAGTGGACTGAGATCAAATGGGGAAGCGGGTCACGTAGCAAGCGGGCATGAATACAGATCAGGGGCTTTTCCTGTGGGGGTCGGGCTAGTGACTCTTCCCGGCTTTTTAGAAGGTGGTTGTTACTTATTTAGAATATCAATCCCTATGTTTTACACCTAGGGAGATATGTGGGTGCATTTGTTTAGCACCTTCTGTCTTGAGGTCTGGCCCACAGGTCTGCTGGCTCCTTCAAGGGCCTGGCCCTGTCTGTCTGCCTATAATATTTGTATCTAACTTAGCTGCCTATAACACTAGCCCCCAAGCATCCCGTTCCCCTTCTCTGGTACTAATTTGTTACTTATTCTTGCAGAAATATTTTCTGTATGTACAAGCAAAGTTACCTATTTTCTCCTCATACAAATGAACACACTGCTCTGTATCTGGGCGAGATGATAGTGATGATGATGGGGTTTCTGTTTTGTTCTTATTTTACTTAAAAATATATTTGGGTGGTTATTCCATATCAACTCATAAAGAGTTACCTCATATCCTATTGCATGGAAGTCCCATAATTGTTTTCTTCTAAGACAAGGACTTGCTATGTAGTGCAGGCTGGCCTTGAACTCACTATGCAGCCCAGGCTGGCCTCAAACTCATGGCAGTCCTCCTGCCTCAGCCTCCCAAGTGCTAGAATTACACGCATGGGCCACCATGCCCAGCTAATTTTTGTTATTCAGGCACCTAATAACCGTGTGCATCTCTCCTTAGCACATTTCCCTAACATCAGTACCTAGAGTGGGATTGCTGAGTCTGTATGTCACCTTATATGTATTATAATACTTCCAGGTTGTTTTCTACAGAGACTATACTAATTTGCATTCACATAAGTGGGATATCAAAGCAGTATCTTTGACTTGAGACCAAAACCATGTACTATTAAGTCATATGCAACTGCCACAGGTTCTGTGACATCCATTCACAGGTCTTCATGCAGAAGATGTTTCTCCCCATCAAAGGCAGATACAGTCACCTCCTGACTCAGTAGTTCCCAGTGAGGAACACGTTTGGCCTTGGGAGACATTTGACTATGTCTGGCAACGTTTTTGATTCCCACAACTGGAGGCAAGGATGCTACTGGCACCCAGTGACCAGAGGCTAGAGATGCCGCCTAGCACACTACAGTGCCAAAGATGCTGCCTCCTCCTCCTCCTCCTCTCCACAAAGAAGTATCTTGTCCAAAATATTCATAGTGCTGAGGTGAGAACGACTGTCTTAGACAAATGTCCACTTTCTCTTGACTGTGTTAGATATGTCTTACAAAACTCAGGATTCTGAGCTCTCACCTGTGTGATGAATAAGATGGAAGAATCCACTGCTGTAGTGCATGTAGGGGTGGTTGTCTTTTTTAACCACCCTTCAATTCTATTTAATGGTTTGCCTCGGAGACAGGAGTGTGTATCTATTTGAATATCTGGCTCAAAGAGGGCACTGAGCTTATTAAATGAATGAATGGATGTTAACAGGATTTCATAATTGTCTGTGTGATTTAAAAGCAGTATTTTATTTTAATCAAAGTGTTCTCTTCTACCAGTGCTTGTTTTGCCTTTCTTTTAACTTCAAGTATCTATTTTTCTTTGGCCCTACACAGGCAACTTTTTCCTAACCCATAGAATAGGTCGGGAAATAGAATAGTCAGGAAATGTCAACTGAGTTAAACATACTGGCTTTTTCCTGATCTGAAGGTCTTATCAAGTGTAGTTTATTACCACAGCATTAAGGCACTCAATTATATCCTATCTTTCTCACTTAGAGCTTCCAACTGAATCTAACTTGTCTCCTTAGACTGATTGAAACGTTCTGGGCAAAACACAAAAGTTTCACAAACATGAGGTGCTTGATGTTTTCCTATGTGGGTTATAAATCAAGAAAGTGAAAGTCTCGATTTTCTCTTTTTTTGAAACCCAAAGATCCTGACCCTGGCAAAGCAACCTGTTCCTTCTCACAAGCAGAGCAGCTCGCCTCAGCTCCAGCACTGACAGCAGTGGGGCAGTGGGGCAGCGGGGCAGCGGGACCCGGGAGTAGGCCGGGGAATGTGCCTCACACCTTTACCTGTTCCCTGATTTCCATCAGAGAAGACCCCTAGAAGACCCACTTTTCACACCTGCTCCCATTACTGCAAACATTGTCTACTCCACTTTTCCGTCTGTCGTTCCGTGTGATTAAAGAGCCAAGTGTGGGACCCGGAGCAGAGACTCTCCCTGGGGCTCCAAGTCAGCTAGAAGCAGAGATCATTCATCAGCTTTCAGCCCATCCAGCCGTAGCAGGTCTCCACCGCGGCGCTCACCTCTGCACTTGGAAGATGCCTCCACTGGAGGGGAAGCAGGAAGAAGCGGGGAGGCTTGCTTTTAATAAGAGCCTGGAGACTTGGGGTGGAACAGCAACCAGCAGGGAGACAGCAGGATCAGCAAGGTCAGGGAGGAGCAAGCAAGAACAAGAGCGCTTGTTTGTGAGGCTGAATGGTACATTACTGGTGCTAAATATATCTTGCAGAAAATTGGGATGCAGAACAGCTTTGATCATATCTCACACAAGATTTTAAAATGCAAATGCGAAAAATGCAAATACAAAACTGCTTAGTTTACTTTTATTAGCTTGTTATTTAACCACCATGGAGCCCCGAGCTCCTGTTGCATACTCTGCAATTAAAATAAACTTACAATTGAAGTCCCTCAAAGCTGAACTGGAATAAAAGAGGAAAACGTCCGGATTTGAATATCTGTCAGGCACGCCGAGCAGATGACGAGCCAGCTTCATTAGAGAAGGTAAAGAAAGAAATAAGTGCACCTAAATACTTTAACTATCTCTTCTGGATAAAGTTTTTTGAGACTTACTCTTGAAATTTTAAACACCAATTTTATATTTAACCATTCATTATTTCCACAGGTAGGAAAACTGAAGGGGGTTAATCTCTCAAGGTTACTAAAATCTAAGTCTTTGCTTTTGTTGGAAAAGGCCCCAAACATCTGCTCTGCTCTGAAAAGAACAGAGCTCATCGCTGCTAATTTTCACGTTAGCTAGACGTTGCTTCTTGAAGTGACAGTCTTTAAGCTGTGGCTTGTGAGGCCTATAGTCACTTATTGAATGTTGCACCATTTAAGGCACGCTGTATAAAATATATGGCTATCTCAGATAAATTATACAAAAGGATTTTTTAAAAAATAATAATAGCACATGGTTGTTCATCTCTTGCATTCTAAGCACCGTGCTGAGTGTTTAACTCAGTTTCATCTAAGCTCTATCATAACTGTTTGGGGCAGGCAAGTTCCATGTTACGACATTGTTTTGATGCCTTAGAAAAGAGGTTAATAAGTTAGAGTCTTAGAAAGGTTTCCAGTGACAGGAATCAGAAGACACCACCCCACGATATGGTTCCCTGGCTTTGGGCTGAGGGAATTTGAGAAGTCGGAAGGACTCTCTGGCTTCCTCCTCCTCCCATGAAGCAAGGCCTCAGATGTCCTATGAGAGAGTCCTTCCATATACCAGCCTCCTTATCTCTAGACTAGAGGACTCCAGGTGGCATAGCCCTGCCCAGGTCCCCATTTCCTTCTTTGAGGTCTCATTTTCCTGTGACTTTCCACTGTTTCGCAATCCCAGTGTGAAAACGCTCAGGTTTAGCCTTTTCTGCAAGTCTTCCTTTTTTGATGAAGGCCCCTGGGTCATGTAAAATTTCCTTGAGATAAAAGTTTATGCTTTTCTCTTGATAATCTGTCTTTTGTTGGTTTAAGATCTGTCAGAGAATCCAGATAGACTTCCCCAGCCAGAGAATCTACAAAGGAAGTAGACCAAAAGAAAAAAAAAAAAAAAAACCATTTTCCTCCTCCTGCCAGGCATAAAAGCCTTAAATTACCTGTGCACAGAAATGTGCACACACACATGTATCTCTAGATAGAGGGTCACAGCTTCTCAGAAGTCTGTGGCCCTAAAAATATGTCAATTGGATTAGTTCTTGTGAAGTGCAAACATTTGTGAATTGGTTAATTTACCTCTTGAATTGGTAATGTGGTGTAAAGGCTGCTTTTTCTCAACAACCCTCGACAGGGTTTTCTGTAGCTCCTGTTGTCTGATGATGCTTCTTGGCCCAGTCATTGCGCTGCCTCCACACAAACGTCTCTCTCCACACTGTGTCAAACTGGTTAGCAGCGTGGACTCAGGAGCCAGATGGTCTGGGTTTAAATCCGCTCCATATCACTTCCTGTGTGAGCGTGCCTCGAACTCCGGATCTGTAATGGAGAGCGCTGCAGGAGTTGTTGAGGATTAAATGAGTTCCACACAGAATACAGGAATCAACCAATAAGTACTTGCCGTGCTGAATGAACCTCTTCTGCTGTTAGGACTTTAGAATATGCCGCGCAAGTTGCATTTGATGGAAAAGGAAGAATATTTGGGGACTTCATGCTTCTTCAGCCTGCGTATGTGCGCGTGCGTATGTGCGTGGGTGTGTGTTGCCAGGGCTCAAACCTAGGGGAGCCTTACAGCTGAACTATATCTCTAGCTCTTTTTCGTTTTTATTTTGTAAGTATGATCTAGCTAAATTGCCCAAGCTGGCCTTGAACTCACAATCCTCCTGCCTCAGCCTCCCAGAGTACAGGGATTATACGCATGAGCCACAATGCCTTGTTCTTAAAGAACTTTTCTCAATCTCCTGGCGATTGTGTCAGTCCAGGTGACCACAGAGTTTTGGTTTTGTCCAACCCAGGTGACAGTAGAATTCAGTAAGATACCATGCCGTGATGGCATTTTTCTAGAAAGGGTTGAACAAAAGAATAAGACAGGAAGAAATGGTACAGCTTGTTTCTTACGACCCTGTTCTTTCATTTTATATGAACTTGTGCAGGATACCATTAGCAGCACTAAGCAAATTAGTCTTATTTTCTCTTCAGTCTTTTGAATTTGCCTTCGCCACAGTGTGAAGAAAGGAAGCCATGTTTCAGTTTGTGTCTTTGGAAAGTCCTTTTTAGAAGCTGTTAGGAGCCTCTTACAGGAAGAAGGAACTGCTCTGGCCAGCCTGTGGCGTTTCTTGGGATGGAATCACCTCTGCTGTCAGGCCTGACTGAACACGGAGTAGGATGACTTCAGCCTTCTCTTGAAGATTAGCCATCTCTCACCTCTTCCTTCTCTCTCCATCTTCTTTATCAGCCATCTAAACACTAACATCTGCTTCCGGGTCCCTAGAAAAAGAGGTGCTTGCTGAGGTCCCTGGTGTCGGGAAAGATATGCAATGCCATCCTGGGTCTGTGTGTAGCAACGCAGCCTGCGGTACATATTATTGGCACAACCTGTGGTACATCAGCGTCCTGCTAGTCCAGGGCCACCAAGCCACTCTGTTCCTTCTGCCTGATGCTCTGCCCCCCAGAGCAGCTTTGGGGTCACAGAGAGCTGAGATTCCCTGCTGCCTGCTTCATCACATGTTGGTGTCTGTCACAAAAATAGGCAGCGTAGTGTAGTCGTGGAACCCAGTATTTTCCGAATGGGCATGGGTGTTGTCAGCAGTCACCAGGCCAGGCTTTGCATAAGGTGAGCAGTTATGAATGACGCTGCATATAGTCAGTGCGTGTACCACCTGTTCTCCGAGATGGGACTCAGAAAAGAGGCTTCTTTCCTCTGGAAATATACCCCTTCTGCCCTTCTTTCCTCCCTCCCTTTCTCTTTCTTTTGTTCTTTCTTTCCATCTTCTTTCTGGAGTCACAGGTCATAGAAAGCATGTACATTCATTAGAATTCAGCTCAGCAATATTCATTCAGCCTTGAATGGGTCACTTAATCCCTGGGCTTCCGTTTCCTTCCCTATAAAGGCAGATATTAACCCTGCTGCATTAGTACATTGCCATAGCAAGGTTTTGAATCTCTGCTCATGATCTTAATGATGGAAATACCAAAGGAAGGTGCTATCCAGAGTGTAATTCTCACTATACAGACAGATGGTTCGCTTTTAGGTACCTGTAGCTTCTGGGTGATCGATGCCCAAATCAGAAAGCATACATAAAGCTACAGAGTCTTATAAGAAAAATCTTTATTTGCTGCACAGGTGACAGAGAATCTCTCCTTGACCAGATGTGAGCCAGGCTCCCCTGAGCCCTCTTCTCAAACCTCGGCTTTGACTTTGAGCTTCATGGTATCCTTGGAGCCCCACTGCATCAGTTTAGAAAGAGTCCCCCACCCTTGACATCTGACAGCCTGGTCTCCCTTCAGCAAGAATCTTTTCATGTGGTTCAGCAAGACGCTTCCAACCCTTAATTTCTCCTCCTCAGTAACTGTCCATCTGCGGATGTCCTCCACCCACTCTGTGGCTGTGAATTCTTCCTCTGTATTTGGATTTGAACCCATTCTCTCCCCGACTTGACACCATTATTGTCCTGAATAAAGTCTTCCTTACCATCTTAATGAGTGTCTGGATCATTTTTAACACATATTGAAGCTTCGATACTGAGGTTTTTAAAAGAACTTAATACTTTATATAGTGCTTAATGTGTGCCACAATGTTCTTTGTTCTAAATGCTAAGCCTATGCCTCATGAAAACACAATGAGGCAGTACTGTGGTTATTATCTCTAATTTATAAGTGAAGTGGGGGCCCTGGAGGTTACTTGCCTGGGCATACAGAGGTAGAGCTGCAAAGTGGAAGCGATATTCCAAACCAAGGCAGCCCCAGAGTCAATGACCTTGAGCACAAGGTCAAGCTGCCCTTACAAGTAGGCTGGGTTGTCTACTCTGTCAACAGTTTTAAAGCAAGACCCTCAGATTCAGCTGCACACAGGATCCTCCTAACGGTACTGAGTCAGGCAGGGCCCAGGGACTTGGGCCACAGGGAGAGCCTGTGCCTGTCCAGTGTACCTGCTCATTGCCATCTAGAAAATGCAAATCTTCTGATACAAAATAGAAGCAGGAAGGGAGAAATTGGGATTGTGTATATATTGAAGGATCTCTTCAATTTGAAAAAGAACGAAGGGCACGATGAAAGCAGAGGAGAGGGGAGGGAAGGGAATGGGAAACCGCACAGGACACACGCACGCGCACGCACACTCACACGCACTCTGCAGAAAGGGTCTATTCAGTCTAGGGGACGGCCATTTGCAACCTCATTTTCATTTCATTTTACTTTTATTGGTACATTTTTGTAGAACATGCTGATGACATTTATCTTGTGGAGCTGGTACGTGTGCCTCACACGTCTTAATTCTTTTCTGTCCCCCCCCTCTCCCGTCCCTCCCTCCCTGCTCCTCCCCATTCTTGGTCGCCTTCCCATGTGCAAGAGCTCTTTTTCCCGCCCCCTTTCCCCCCCCTCCCCTCTCCCTGCCTCTCTTGTTCTCCTTCGCGTTTGAAAACTGTCTGTCTCTCTACTTCCTACTATCCACCTTTTATTTTGCTCCTTGTTCATATTTAAAGTTTCTCATGTAAGAGAAACCTGTGATATTATTCGTGTGCCTCATTTACTTCCCTTAGTATCACGCGGTCTAGGTGCAGTCTTCTTTTTAGAAGTTATTTAATCTTACCACAAGGAGCTCTCTTTGCTAATAAAGATGCACATAACGAACCGAGGAATTGCACTTACAGAATCTTCTGTTCTGCTCACGGGATTCTGGTGTTTGGTGGATGGGGGGATGGGTGACTCATTTCAGAGTTTGGGGAAGTCTTTCCTGCACGCATGGGGATGCTGTGATAATTCCATTAGCAGCTGTGTTTGAGACCCATGTTGATTTTTTACCTGCTAATAATTTAAGAGATTTCAAGTTGACAGGTGTTAGTCCAGCAATCTGGACCCTTCTTCTTGCTTCTTGAATGGATGGATAATTCAACTTCTATTAGCAAAACAAATGAAATTAAACACCCTTTCACAGTTAAACTGACACACTCAGCTATGGGTGGGAAATGGAAATAAAGACAGTGAATGAGTTCTTCGAATTTATGAAGTCCTCTTCATCAAAATCTTTTAAACTTTAGTTGCTGAAGTTTCGGCTGCTCATATTTTGCAGTCCTATTTGGTAAACTAGATCTCTTGGCTCCAGCTACGTAACACAAGGACAGGGTGCCCTCCTGGCTGTAGGGACCTGCCAGCTCTTCATAGCAGCTGTCCAGTCTTCGTTTTAACCATCTAAACGTGGATGACAGATACATATAGTTTAACAAATAAGATACCACCATTTTCTTACTTCTAAAAATACTTTTTAAAATTGTGTTTTCATTAGTATTTCATGTCATGTGTTAAAATTTCCTATTAATTCAGAATTTGGCAAGGCCTTAAGAATGGTTATTTCAGAGGGAAACAGGATCAATGAACAACTTTTTATACATAAGACCCTGCACTATATCCTATGGAGTAAACCAAAAAGAATCAATAAGGTTCTCCTCTTCCCTTCTAGATCTTGCAGTATTTATGGATATATGAGTCATTTATGCAAGTAGTAGTGGTACAAAACAGTCATGAAAATCACAATACAGAGGATAAAGACAACCAACTTGTAGGAGCTGTTTCTTTGTTTTCTGGTTTTGTTTTTATTTTTGATTCAGGGTCTCGCTATGCAGTTCAGGGTTGGCCTTGAATTCAGTATGGAGCCCAGGCTGGCCTCAAACTCACAGTGATCCTCTTGCCTCAGCCTCCTAAGTGCTGGGATTACACACTTGTGCCACCATGACCGGCAAGGAGCTTTTTTAAAAATAATAATAATAATACTAGACTGCGTGTAACCTGAAGGCTTTAGAGGCCTTCAAAAAGAAAATTTCGTTCAAGTGGAGCCTTGAAGACTGGTGGGGTTTGGGGGAGTGAGTCAGTGGAAAGTTACAGTAAACTTTGCCGTGGGAGAGGGGGCAGGAAGCAGAAAGATTGGAGGACAGCAAGTGAGTGCAAGGGGAGAGTCACGTGAGAGAAAATGCAATCAAATCCTGGAGACGTGGTCTGAGTGAGCAGAAAGCAGTTAAGACCAGGGATGGGAAAGCATTCAGCCTATTACTAACAATACAGAACCAGACACACTGGTCTGTGGGAGAGAGAGTAACTTTCACCATTAGATACCATGTCATAGTTGATCAGCCAAATAACACTTTTAAAATGTATTTTCAAAGTCTGGGCCCACCCAGATGGACGTGGCTTTATTTTGACATTTGGTAGCCTGAGCGGAGATTGCGCCATTTGATATTATCCATCACTTGCAAAGAACTAGGATCCTTGAATGCTGGAGGCAGAAAAGTCCTCAGGAGTGACATAAACCGTTGTGCCAATGAGTTCATTTGAGGTCCAGAAATATTAAATGATTAGCCTAAAGTAACATAGCCTATTAAGGATAGAGATAATGTTTAAATACACTCATCTATTACTTTATCTGAATAGCTTAAGTATAAATCCCAGGTCATATTGAACAGATTGGTAGAACTTTACTCACTTTTGGAGCCCATCTCCCCTCCCTCTCTCCAACTCATCACTCTCACTTAATAATTAATACATCACATTCTTAATGTTTGTAGAATTTATATAATCATACACACACCCATCTGTTTTAAGTTTACGTGCTTATGAACATAAGCACATGGAGTGTTTTAGGTTAGTGTTTTACAAAAATAAAAATGTGTACAGTCTGTTTTACACCTTAATTTTTTTTCACCATGTCTTGGAGAAATCCTTGCTCAGTGAAAAGTTAGAGTCTAACTAGTTATTTATTGTAATAGTTGCTTAGTATGTGATAATGAGGTTCTGTCACAATATCCCCTAGCATTCCCTGTATCCATGAGGATTGGTGTACTTCATTTTGCTTCTACAAGTACTACTTCAACACACATACTTATCCCAACATCTATATACACTGACATTGTATTTCTATTGGTAAGCATTGGTGTCCCTGGGTCAAGGAAATGTGTATGAATTTTAAAAACTAGACCCCTTCCTCCACGAAGCTGTAGCAATACAGGGTTTTAGTTTTATTTGTTTTGTATTTTGACTTTTGATCCATCTAAGATCTATTTTTGGAACTGGTATAAGATAAAGCTCTGATTTGTTTTTCTCTTCCAGATGAGCAGTTTACCACCCCCTTATATTAAATAACCCACCCTTTGCCACTAACAAGTCCTGTATTAAGTCCCCCAGGCCTACTTCTTAATATTCTATTTCAGACACTGTGTATCTGCTCAAGCCTACTTCAGTACTTACGGATTTAACTACAGTACCTGTACCAGATTTTCTGATTTCTGGTAAATCGATTACACAAATGACTTTTGAGGTAATTATCAAATATAGATGTTTACACTAAAATCTATTTCTAGACAGCAGTGGGCTACAAACAGAAATTAATATATCAAAATAATGGTTGTGTAATTAAAATACTTTTTTCAAAATCTTTCTTCCCACAGTGTATTTTCCATCAACAGATTAGAAATAAAAGGTTTAATGTGTTTATGTGACCTTATAAAAATGGCAATTTGTTACATTTTTAGTTCGGTGATGTATCATATTAATGGCACTGTTTTTCTGATCCCCAGCCTGGTTCTTCAGAGGAATCATCCCTGACTGCATCTTTACTCTGAGCCCTGACCACTTCCCAGGAGAAACTACTGAAGGGAAATCACTGGCGAGTCCTTGGAGAGAAATTCCATGGGGACTGTACCTGACCCTCTCAGATCCACAAAAGCTTCCCTGACTGCAGCTGCAGGAAAAGAAGAGTGTCGAGAACTGCAGGCTGCCTCAGCACAGCACCAGCCAGGCCACTCGGGTAAGGGGACCAATGGCCTTGCGGAGTCCCCTGCAGAACCCAGCTTCCGCCCCAGAGCAGCTGCCGAGGCTCTGATGCAGGCTTGTGAGCATGAGACCTCCCAGCCAGACATGTCTTCTCCTCGTGTCTTTAATGAGGTGGAGAAGGCATCACCCACACACAGCTCTCCTGGTGATTCCCAGCTGTCAGGAAGCACTGAGCCCACAGCACCAGCCCCAAGTCCTACAGGTAGCAAGGATCTTATGCACACATCACTGACAATGCCAGCCCACCAGCACACTCACCAGGCCACCCCAGGTAATCAACCCAGTGCCAGCACCTCACAGGAACATGAAGATCCCTTGGTGACATCACAGAGAACCTCAAAAGGAGAGCAACCTGAGAGGGTAAGCTGTTCTGCACTGGGCACTTGTGGCAACAGCAAAGGAGCGCTCTGTGATTTTCCTTCGGAAGAAACCATGCAGGGAATGGCACAGACCCCACATCCCGCAGCCGTGGTGTCTAGTCCTTCATCCTCTCCTGCAGGTGGGCAAGAAGAGGAAGGGCAGCAGGCCTTCTGTGACTCCACGGCGAGGTCCTGTGCACCTCCAGCAAGAGAAGATGGATGTTCCGAAAACAAACAACCCCCTGCCGCTGCCTTCTCAGACAGCCAAGGTATAACATCTGTGACATCTCGTCTACCCCACCTCACTAGCAAAGCTTCCACGCGTCCTCCAGATCCAGAGAAGGAGCTGCTGCCAGCACATGAGCTGTCCAAGTTCAAAGAAGCCAGCACAATGACCAGCCAGGCTGAAAGTGAGATCAAGGCAGGCCCCAGCAGGGTCCAGCAGGATGCCGAGGTGCAGGCAGTGGCAAGTGTTGAGAGCAGGTCTGTCTCTACCAGCCCCAGCATTCTCACCGCATTCTTAAAGGAAATCCCTGCCCCTGAGCTTTTGGAACAACAGGAGCAGCTTCGTGTCGTTTGCCACGGCAGTGACGGTGGGAGCCATGTGTTTGAGCTCTCTAACAGCGTGCCGGCGCCCCAGGAGTCTGGTCGGTGCCCTGGCATTGTGCCACAGGTGCACATCCAAGCAGGTGCAGCTGTCCAAGGGGGGCATAAACCAATGAACCTACCAGAGGAAGCCCTTAAAACTGCATCAATCAACACGGCCTGCAGTCATGGCCGGGATATGTGTAAAGAGGATGGGAAGTCAGCAGGAATGACTCTAGCCAGGGAAGAATCCGCCTCTAGACAGCTCTCAAGTACTCCTTCTAGCTCGCTGAAATCCAGCCCCACTGATCAGGTTCCTAGCATGGCAGGCAGTGAAGCTGAAAGTAGTCATGATTTGGGGAAATCTGAAACCAAGCTCTCTGAGGTTGTCCTGAAAACAACAAATGACCACAAAATAGGTGCAAATTGCAAACAGTCAGACTCCTGTGCCAGCAAAGATGACCAGTCCAGGAGTTTGGAGCCCACTAGTAAAGGAGGTGCAGGGGAGAGGAAGTCTGAGTCTCCTCGGATAGTAAAAGAACAAGAATCCGTTGGCATCAGCGCCCCGGGTGCCACGACACTACTGCTGCATCCTAAATCTCAAGAAAATGGAGGCACAGGATCTACACCCTCCCCACTGAAGAAGAACCAGGAGGGCATCTCAGAAGACAACAGACAGACCAAGACAGCCACGAGCCTGAGCCTGCCGTCCGATTCCATGGGGGACTCCAGCCCGGGTTCCGGCAAGAGGACCCCTTCTCGCTCGGTCAAAGCCAGCCCACGCCGGCCCAGCCGGGTCAGCGAGTTCCTCAAGGAGCAAAAGCTGAATGTGACTGCAGCTGCTGCACAAGTGGGGCTCACACCAGGAGAGAAGAAAAAGCAGCTGGGCACAGACTCCAAGCTGAAACAGTCCAAGCGTGTCAGGGACGTCGTGTGGGATGAGCAGGGCATGACGTGGGAAGTGTATGGCGCCTCACTGGACCCAGAGTCCCTGGGAATCGCCATCCAGAACCATTTACAAAGACAAATTAGGGAACAGGAGAAATTAATCAAAACACAAAGCGGTCAGGGCCGGAGATCCATTTCCTCAGATACTTCTTCAAATAAGAAGCTCAAAGGCAGGCAGCAGAGCATTTTCCAGTCCATGCTGCAGAACTTTCGACGCCCCAGCTGCTGTGTGCGTCCTGCCCCCTCCTCCGTGTTAGACTGAAAGGGAGTCCCAGAATGCACCTGTGGCATCCATGTGTGTCCATCTATGCCAAATCTTACTTCGCTTTCTTCTGAGAGCCCAGGAAGGAAAAGCAAGTGTTATCTATGATGACTTGCTTTAAAAATTGTGTATCCTTTGACTGAAGATCCATAAATAAAAATTCCATTTTAGTTTGAAAGAACAAGAGAAGAAAACTGGAGGTTTGCAACCTTAATTAAGTGAAAATAATATTCAGTAGGTTGTAAAAAAAAATATATGATGTTGCTTACAGAAATAATGTATACATGTGTCATTTTGTATTACTGCCTCAGTTGATCACATGTTTTTTCCATTAAAAATCCGTGCTTTATATTAAAAAGAGGAAAAACACTACTAGGAAAAAACTTACACTTTGCAGTCCTATTACAGTAAGAATATTGTTACCACAAAATTTTAAGTAGGTGATAAGAACCATAGTGCGATAAAAGTGAAACAAATTTGACTTATTCCTAGGCCAGACATCATTAAATAAAAGCATTTAAATGTATAAAATACCAAATATGAATTAGCATTTGTAAATCTGTCCAGATGACCCTTTTGCAAACCTTGTTATACATCCAAGAAAGTAATTTTAGGAAAATTAACTAAGCCTTTGAATATGAGTACCACCTACACCAAACATGGGTTTACAAGAAGGCAAAGTGCATCTCTGTGATTCTGAACAAATTAAATTCCTATTTTCTTACCCCAGTGAAAATATATGGAACTGGATTCTTGAAAAAAGTCATCAAATTAGGGATAATAGCAAATGTTATAGTATCCTGAAATACTCCCCTTGAGAATATTACCATGCTAATACGGAATAATAAAAAGCAGATTACCGAGCAGTTGTACGGTGTCAATCAGAGGCAGGCCTCATGAGTAATAGAAACAACGTACTTAACCTGAGCTCCTGTAAACAGCATGAAATGTGTATTTTTCTTTTCATTTGGTTCAGTAGCTGCTAGTAACAAATGTAATCAACACCAAATGGAACACAGGTTTCCTTAGACGAGACAAATACCGTTTAATTGTATACATCTATGATGTGAAGTAAAAAGGTAATTTCTAAAAATGTACTGAAGTTAAGAGAGAGACTGCCCTACACCAGCCTTCGTCAGCAGAAGAGGTCTCTAAGAAACCATACTTCGAGCTTTGAGTGCACTGCGTCCCCTGAGAACACAGGCACCTGCTGGAGCTTAGCCATCCCTTATCTCCAGAAGAGGAGGGCGTCCCCGGGACCAGTACAAGGTGGGGATTGGGGAAAAGGGGCATGAGCCAAAGTACTAGGAAGACTTCCCTTCCTGGAGTCAGTGTCCTGAGGGCCCTGACCTCCATCTTGCATGTGAAAGACTGTTAAATGTTGGAGGCGCGCTGGTTCTCTTCTATGAATTTATTCTCTCAGTGAGCCTGCAAAGAGTATCTGACCAGGTCTTATTTTCTTCAGAGACTCAAGTACCATTGGTACCATCAGTTCACAATATCTATTTTTGCTTTTTTTTTTTCAACTCAAAGAGGGAAAAAAGTCGTACCTGAACTTTAACACCACAAACTACACTGGGCCCAACTCAAATTAATAAAACAGCTTTGATTTCTTGCAAAGCAATTTAACTATATATGCAGCCTGCATAAGTAGACACAGTGACAGCATTGACAGCATTCTCACAGCCTGAGAATGGTAATTACAGTTGTTATATCTGGAACTTATAATGAATCGTATAATAAGGCACATTTTTCAGTTTCTTACTAATTGGCCTCTATTAAGAACGCTATCAAAAGTAGAAATTACCATCAAATTACCAATCAAATTACTATTAATGATTAGAAATTTAGTTTAAAACTCTCTTTTGGCCTTAAGTACCCACTTATCTCAGAGGCCTTTGTGAGGACATAATCTGTCTTCTCTCTTACTCTTGGGCTATCTCTGGCCCAGCTGGCACATGTTCTGTGTACATACTGTCCAGCCTGTGTACACAGGGGCAGCTGTCAACAGGGTTCACTCCAGATGGGCGGGCCCAGGTAATCCTCAGCTGTGAAATAGCTAGAACAGGATGTTCTTGCATTAAAACAGAGAAGAAAGGATTCAGCATCCAGCAATATTTATTTTCATGAGTTTAGAGTAACCACCTGATTTATAAATAGTTAATTGAAGTGGAGGCCTAAAGAGAGTTGTAAGCATTTACACCACATTAAGTAAATCAAAAGTACTCATTTGATATCATAGTTGTGCCTCTCAAATGAAATACTCAAGAAAAAAGTGCTTGATGTCAGTATGTTTGGTTTTCTTTGGTGCTAGCACTAAATTCTTGACTTCTACAACACTCTAGAAATTATCACAGAATAGAACAAAGCCTTTTTTGTTTTGTTGCTTATTGAATCTTCGAGAACTCACAGCTTTTAGAAAGAGATCATCAAATGGATAAATAAGATAGGAACCCATTTCAAATAAGTGTTTTGGCAATAAATGATTATTTGAAATTTTTCTTTCATTTCAGTCTGTGACATAGCATCAGAAGTTTAGCATGTCATATGAGATATCTTGGATTCATTCAGCAAAGGAAGTTGCAGAACCGTTCCCCGGCGGAGCTTGTGAACTTTCTCTCTTATTCCTTGCTTTACTTGCATTACACATATTGGGTTGAAAGTCATTTGGTTTTCCTGAAGAGCCTTTGCATATGACTTCGTTCTTTTTACTGTATCTTTGTTTTTTAAATATATGTAAGAAATATTTTATTAAATGAAGATACAGAAAATAGTTCTTAACCCAGTAATAAAAGTAGTGAGTTAGACATCAGTACTTGGGAAGATCACTCAACATTTCCAATGCTCTACCACTTACCAAGTAAACAGAAACTTTCAAATATTTATTATTCTTTCTTATGTCAAGAAAAAATATCATAGCTTCAGCTACTATATGTTTATCTTGAATGCTTTTCTAATTATGTCTTTTTGGATTATTGACTCCTGATGCTCCTGGCCAGCTACTTTACCTACAGTAAAATCCTAATTATCCTTTGTGCTTTAGGTCAGTGGCCTAAATTGAAGATTTTACTAACTCAAGGTTAACCATAAACCTTTATATTTAATGTCCAAGGTAAAATACTTATAAAGTATGTTAATATGTTTTCCTACCTTGACAAGTTCAGCAATATTGAATGTAACTTGGGTCTTGGATAATGTTTTAATCTTCAGAATCATCTGGTACTCATTATTTTGGATAACAGTATAGGTTAAACATCAAAATTCAAAAAATTGGACTGAGTTTACATGTGCAACATATAACCTAGAGGTTGAATTTTGAAACCAAATTCTTCACAGGAGCTGGATGTTTTAAATTAGAAAGAAGAGAAAAATAACATTCGGTTGTGTCCCAGATTATTGAGGTTTTACCATCCTCTGCTTATTCTGATGTTATTCCTTCCATTTTAGGGAATCCCTATCATTCTGGGAATAGCTGTATATATCACAGAAAAAAAATATTGTGACTTTAAATTTTGTTTACAGAGGCTGTATACCAGTACACTTTAGCCTTTGCTGTATTCGCTCTGTTTTGCTGCCAAAATGTGAAAAACTATTGTCATCTTTTCCTCCTACATATTTTGCAAGTGTTAAAAAAAAGCGTCTACTTCTACTATCACATAGTTCACCATAGCCCTTGTCTACTTTTCTCGTAACCGATATAAAGAAAAACAATATATTAGGATAAGGTTTGCATATGTGTGCGTGTGTTTTTATTGCAAACCTGGGCACTTTGTAGCCTCGTACAGACGTCTACCTGCCCGATTTGCTACTTATCTACAATGCTACCGTGGAGACGAGGCTGTTTACTCTCTCTCGCTTTGTCCTGCGTGGTGTTTGAGAACTGAAGCCTGTGAATTTCCCTCTGTGATAAGAGCACAGTGAACTCAGAGCCGACCACCTCGTCCCCACCCCAGGTTTGTGTACACAGTGAGTCAGGAGTCTTGTTCACGTCCGATGCAGTGTTTGCCATTTCACATTTATATCTGGGCATTTTGTTTTCTGTGGTGAGCAGTGTTCCTCGTCACATGTGACCCTTTTTGTTGACTCCAAATGCAGGTCAGCTGCTGCTGCCTAGCAGGTGCCAGGCGACTTGCTGACTCTCTCATCCACCTTGTGACTATACCCTTCCTAATGAAATTCTGCAACTGGCTGAGTAATTGTACATGTCATCTGTGCAGACACGCGTGGTTAAGAATGACTGCACAATTTTGGACTTTTTTTTTTACAAAAGGAGAAAAACAGTCTTATAAATGCTGAAACGTATTTCCATGAACTTTATCCTACTCTCAGAAAAAAATAATTCTTGACTACAGAAATCAAATAGATTTGGTTTAGCAATGACCAAGGACATAAATCAAGATGAACTGTGGTGGAAAAGTTCTGTTTCATAAGTAATCAGTGGCATCTGCCAGAGGTCATTACAGCTACTTAACTGTGAACACTCACCAGCTAAACCACTCACTTGCCACGACCAAATAACCTCTTGCAAAGTAAATCCAGTACATCTGTAGATATGTGTAGATGTAGACAAAGTCCTGAAACATTACTCTCGGCTGTTAGAAAAAATCAAGGTGATGACAATTATAAAGGACTTTGAAATAACCATGGGACTTGGAATGACTGTGGGGGCCAGAATGGTGCGACAAGATGTTACTTACAAGTTTTTTTAAAACCCAGATATCTCAGATACTAATCATGAGAATAAAGACTGTTGAATATGAAATTAAAGTCAAGCAATAACATGCCAACAACGAGGCCGCTATACCAGCAAGTGCATCTATTATGGGCACGCCATTCTATAATTGTGGTTTGCTCTGTGAAGACTGACTATAAGCCAGAGGATAAAATAAATGAAAGCGTAATTTTCTGTTTTCTTGTTGGAAAAAAATTGTTCAGGAGCTTCATAAGGAGAAGCAGTACTGGTGAGCATGACTAGAGACACAGGTACCATCTCTGCTTTCATGCTAGCCAGAAAGAAGGGAAGCCACTAAAAGTTTTGCCATCTTAAAACTCAAGAAAGCTCCGTCAGAAATTTTGTTGAATGAAGGGGTTAAACTTACAGTAATTATTCTTCCTGGACACTAGCATGTTAGAAAGCAATTCAGTTAACTCTGCCCAGAGGATTCCCAATCTTAACTATGAAGAAAATGGGCTCCCAAGTGTAAAATTATGAAAACCTGAGAACTTGTATCAAAAGGGGCCTCAAATAATGCCTTACAGAAAATGATGTTCCAGATGGTCACTTCTAAATGCCAGTACATCAAGTGTCTTTCTGGGTTCAAGCTCAAAATTCATTGGCTGCAAAACAGTAGGAATTAGAGTCCCACATTTTACGAAGAGGTATTTATGGTGATAATTATGAGATACAGTAGTGATTTAAGTCTGTGAGGGAGAATTCAATGGAAGAGAAATACATCTTTCTTAATCTTTTAAATTTGGAGATCTCATCAGTTTATCTCTGGGGAGAAAAGTATAACTTGCTTTTTTTAACATTGCTGCTAGTATTATTACTCTTTGCTACTTTAAAACTTTAATGCTCCTTTTTAGAAAAAAATGTAAGCACTTAAGCAATTTCTGATTCAAACCATTGCTTTTAATACCATGTAAAAGCTGTATGTGAAGAAAACTATACTGAATTAGCAGAAAGTGCATCCTTAATTATTTTAGTTTAGATTCCTTAGCATTTTAAACAGCAACTTTGGGTAAATATTTTTCTACCTGTCTTAAAAAGAAGCAGGTAAATCAGAAGATTACAGTATTATAGACCTAATCCTTAACTCCTGGAGGAAAGGAGAAACCAATTCTTAATTTAAGGACATCTAGAGATACCTTTTGGAGGTTGAGAAAGGTCTAGATGATCTGAAATTTGAGAAAAACATATACTAGCAATTACTAAGTATTTATCTCCGCTGTACTAATGTGTGAGAAATGTGTCGTGCATAGTACTGTAGTTGGCCGCGGTATGTCAGTACATTCTGTAAGTGTGTACAGTCTGTGAGTAATCAATTTGCTATTTTTATGTGTAGAAAAAAACATGCTGTATTCAATTTAAAGGCCAATTTCCATCATCCAGTAGGCACATGTACAAAAATGAATAAATCCAACAAAAGTGTGTGTGTGTGTGTGTGTGCGTGTGTGTTCAGAAATTTGTCTTTTCATTTTTGAAGGCCAGAAGGGGCTGGTTTTCTGTTTTGTCTCTTTTTCATCTCTGAGAGTAGATAACATTATCACAAAGGCTGAATATAATGATCAGTATATTGGCATATTACTAAATGTGCCAGGGCTAATTAAGCATGCCATTAGTCACAGGTAAGGTCAGTTCTTTGACCATAAGGATGAGTTACAGTTCTCACACATCTTCTCTGTGTCCAGTGTGTGACTAGGATGTACATACTATGGGTGTGATTGTGTACATACCTTGTATGAATTATCTAAATCCTCAAAGCATTTATAGGAAAACAAGAAGAAACAGTTGTCCAAAAGCCTCAGAAGAGCTGATCAATATGTATTTTCACTTTCTACACATAAAAATCTACACATAGAGTAATGTAAATAGCTTGTTACCTTGTATATGCACATATAAATGTACCTTATTCAGACTAATATATTTGAACAAATCAAATCAAAACAGCTTAATGACAGCTACATCTTTCCATAACTCTTCTGTTTTACAACTATTAACATTGGACCTGATGCTCCCTGTTGACTGCTTGTTACTCCCTGGTAGAAAATTTTATGCCTTGGCTCCAAAAGTCTTAGCTTCTTACTGAGACTCGTACCTGAGCAGCTACAAAGTATTAGTGCTGTTCTTTAAACACCTAATATTTTATCTGAAAATAATACAGAAGAAAACCAGTGTTGTTTTAGAGACTCTACTTGGTCTGTGCTTATGTGCACAGGCTAATAAAAGCCCTATTTTTTTAGATGTATTCCCAGATTTCGAAAGCAAGTTTGGTCACTCAGTGTGGAAAACAGTTGCAGGAATTATTGTGATAAGCAAAGCAATTTTTACCAACACAAAAAAATAAAAATAAAAAAATTACAGATGATTTGAGTAGGATAATAGGATCTGAGCAATAGGGAGTTCCTTAAGAAAGATTCAAATACTAAATTATTGTGACTGATCATAAATGACTTGGTATGGACTAGATAATCAAGGTCAGAGTTATTAACCAGCAAGTGTTAACACTGAACAAGAACTTTCATTTTATCACAATTCTAATCAGTGAGTTGATGTTGTTAAATTTTTCTCATTTCTTCTCAAAAGATATGCTCTATTAGAGATCAAAAAGTCTGACCCAATTTCTACAACTCAATACAATTTGACCCTGAACATTTGACTCTAAAAGTTTTGTTAGTTGGTTACTGGACTGAAGATAAGTAGAAATTTCACTGTCACCCTTTTGGTAGAGAATCTTATTGGAAAAGTACAAACATAACCACTTCTCAGTACAAGGTAAGAAAACATTTAAATACATCTTCATATTTTGGAGAATGAGTATGCTATCTTTATACCTGAGATTAACCAATGATAGGAATACTACACTTAAAACTACAGAAAGTAATGGGTTTTGGCTATAAAAATATATTGTTTATAGAAGCAGAATACCTGAAATCTTGACGTTTATCAGTTATTGCTATTGCATAAAATAGAAACTTAGCTGATTTTAGAAGATGTGTACTAATTTAAATAACACCAAGAAAAATTGTATCTATCAGTACAGAAGCACTCATGGGTGACTCAGATCAAACATAGTGTAACATTAAATCACTAAAGAAATAGTAATATTCAAAATGTAAAGTATAACTGTATCCATATTAGAATCTGAAGTTATGTCTTAACGTGATGTTTACACATCAAGATCATAAAATGGTTCAAGAAAGTTATTCCCCAGGTATTGACCAATAAAACTTTACTTCCTACAAAAAGAAGGAATGGTATTATTTGTATAAGGATGAAGATTTTGAATTTAAATATAATCCCACCTTAATTGCAGATTTGATTTTTAAGTAGATGGTAATACAAAAATTTAACTGACTTATTTTTACCTTCAAAAAATTTAGAATATGATTTTTCTGCATCCCACTTTCCATAATAAATATAGAATTGTAAAACTCCTCATTTTTGTTGTTGTTATTGCTGTTGCTACTGTTTTTGAGCTTGTTCTTTCAGCCCTGAATGTTTAGAACCTGTGGATTTCCTTATTTTTTTTAAGAGCAGAACATATTTATTGAGGAAAAGAAAGCTTCTGTCCAAAAGAGAGACAGAGGGGGCCTGAGTGGGTTACCCAGAACCTGTGGATTTCCCAGGTGCCACATTTCTGCTAAGAATCTGCTGTGGAGCTGAAAGTATTTACAAAGAAAAAGATTTCTCCTTTATTTAAAAGAATTCCCATAGGATCACTAATGCCTCTAGGCCCCTGAAGCAATAGTTTTTCCTGTTGTTGATGGCATGAAGCATGTGTGTGTGTGCGTGCGCGCATGTATGTGTGCGTGTGTGTGTGTGTGTGTGCATGTGCGTGTGTGTGTGCGTGTGTATGCACATGTGTGTGTTTTCATTTGGTGAATGACGAGAGCTTAGTGTTGATGGAAACAGGTAGGTGGGAACAGGCGCAAGACTGCTTCCTCGCTTTGCTTAGGTGCCTCTTGCCCAAGGCCATGCAGGGGTCTGTCCTGCAGTTCCAGCCTCTCTGTCCACTCATAACTGAGTAAATCCTGGTCCTGGCATTTATATTCATAGAGGGACATAGAAAGTACACATGTTCTTTATCCTGGTTTGACCATTAAGAAAACTAACACTGTACCTCGATCCCTTTTTGCCTCCTTGAGTCTATCTTCAAATCATCAAAGAGCTACAGAGAAGGATACCAGGTGTAGAAACCCGATTTGTTTTTTGTGGAAACCCAAAATCTTAACAAGAAGAAAAGGAAAGGAAGTACTTAGAAGCTGGGTTTGGTAGTACAGGCCTGTAATCTCTGCACTGGAAGCCTAAATCAGGAGAATCTTAAATTTGAGTTCCACATGGGGATTTTGGCAAGACCTTGTCTCAGAATAAAAAATTTTAAAAGCTGATGATTTAGCTGGATACAAAGGCCTTGGGTTCAATTTCCAGTAGCAGTGTGAAGCAGTTAACGCTTCAAAACATGCAAGAGCCATATTCTCCCTCCTGCTAATGTGTATATGGAGCCAATTTCAACCTTAAATGGTGCCCTGAGGCTGCCTTTACCTAACTTGTACCATTAGACATTCATTCCTGGCAAAATGAAAAGGTTAAGCGGCACACATTTCCCAGACTAATCTAAATGCCATTTCTGGAGGGCCTAATCAGGCAGTGGTCCTCAAGGAGGCAGAGATGGGTTGCTTTCTGCCTATAGCTGTTCACATTGCACCCACAGGCATCAGTTTCCTCAGGTACCAATACTAACTAACCGTTCTCAGGAATCTGCAGTACGTGGAAGAGCAGAATTTTCAGCATATCCTGGCTTCACTGGACTGATTATGAACTCAAAACCCCTGTTTCTTAAGAGGGCACTCTTTAAAACCCTAGTAGAATTTCTTTCAGTCTACCGTATGGTCTTAGTTCAGGCTGTAACAGACATCATACACTGTGTGGCCTTTAAACAACGTAAATTTATTTCTCCCAGTCCCACAGGCTAGGAAGAGTCTGCTTTTGACTCACAGAGGGCTCCCTTGCTGTGTCCTCCCTTGCTGTGAGGATATCTTTTATGAGGGTGTTAATCCCATTCATGAGGTTCTACCACTATAATTACTTCCCAGGGGCTCCATCTCTTTATACCATCCCCTTGGGTGTGAAGATCTCAGCATTAATTGTGAGTGCGCACCAACATTCTGACCACAGCACACACATTGCTAAGGAACTCATGTATGCCAACATTATTTAATTTTTTCAACACCATTCTAAACTATCAGTGAGCTAATTCAGGTTTATAAAAACTCTAACCCTAATGACTGCATTAACCGTGTTCTGCAGCCAGTGTTTCTAAATATAGCGTGAAGGACTAACATAGTCCTAACATTGCAGTTCAGATTGTCAGCATGGAAGCTGAAAATGCTTGCAGAAATTTCTAGTGGGAGTATTGGCATCTGAAGAGTATTTCCCTTTACCTTTTTTTAGTGCTCTCATCACACATCTCAATCAAACTGCATAATAAGTGTAGCCTAACATAAAAAAAAAAAAAAAACCTAAGCAAAATGTCATGGCCAAAGATATTACAGGTATTTAAAAGCAAGATAAGACTTAATAAAGGGCCAGAAAGGTATTTATTTATTATCAGTGTTCTTTTAGATAGAGTGAAAACAAAAAATATAATGGCTATGTGCCGCACATTCTGATGGGCATTTGTACATATGCCCAACCCTGCATGGTACTGTGCATAAATGCACATTGGCTACAGTCCACTTATTTGCCTGTGGCAGATCCACGAGACATGACACATAAATTAGGTCATTAAAGAGACGTAGTGGCAAATACTGATGCTTAGGAAAAAATGACTCTGGATTTAAATCTCAGCTTTAAATCAAGCTTCATTCTTTGGCTAAGTTACTCAGTCTTTTTGAGGTTTGGTGCATTCGTCTGCAAATTGAGAGTAACAATACTTGCTTTGCAAAATCATAGGAATTACAATACAGAGGCAAAACAAGTGTCAGTGCCTTTTACTCCTAGTTCTTCATTGCTGGAACATTATCACTCTATTAAAAACCTGGAATTTTGCCATTCTCTTCTACCTAGTAAACTTTTTAAAGAAGCTTACTAATTCCTGGATAAGTACCAGGAATTATTTTAGGCATGATTTTGAAACACATCAAATTTTTCCATAAAAGCATTTCCCTTCTTTGTTTAAAGCACAAGGGCAATCCACGCAAGTGTTTATAGTTGTCAGTTCTATAGGAATTAGGAAAAGATTTTGACTAACATTGTCACATCAAATAGGATTTCTTAAAGTATAAAGTTAAAAACTAATAAAATATTATCAACCTTAAAAAGGAGGGAAAAGAGGGAATGAAATTGATAAATTTAACTACATCAAAATTTAAAACTTAGATATGATAAAAGGTTCCATATGCAAATTAAGACAAAAGTCACGTAACTGACAAAATATTAGAATCTAGAAAATAGCAAGAACACCTACAAATCCGTTTTAAAAGATGAGCAATACAACAGAAGAGATTAGTCAAACTGTGTCAGCCAGCATCCTAAACTATGAAAATACATTCAACCTTCACTGTCAAATCTCTAGTCCCATAGTTTTGTACTGCCAGAGGAGACCTTCCAGACTCCGGCTAAGGACTTATGGTCATAAGAAGTGAATACTTCACCTGTGTCAAGAGTTCTGAAACTGCAGATCCCTGGTGAGGCCTGAGTCCAGTTATGAGACTGTTGGGAGAAGGGTGTCCAGAGAATCTACCGAAAGCCCAGGCGTGCAAGTTAGATGGGAAATACATGTACTATCCAGGGTGTGAAACACTCACAAAAGACTTTCCAGATCTTCTTTGTTCCATTCCCTCCCTGGTCTTCAACTAGAGTGTTTGGCAGCAACAGAATACTAGGTGTAGGGAGAGAAAAGTGTCAAAGTTGCTACTCCCTCTGCCGTACAGGGCTGTTGTACTCATCAGCTTTTCATCACTATAATGAAATACCTGACACTGGCTTCTTAGGAGGAGGAGATTTGCTTTGTTCGCAGGTTTTGGAAGTGAGGGACATGGTGCTGGCCTCTGCTCAGCACAGCACTGTGGAAAGCAGCAGTGCTGGGACCATCCACAGGAGAGGAAGCTGGGCAGCACCAAGCTTGCTCCTTTCATGACAGCGGTGTGAGGTGCACCACCAATGAGGCCACAGCAGAACTACTTGAGACCTCCACAGACCTAAGGCCCCACTTTCCACAGTGTCCAACAGTGCCATGCTGCACACCAAGCCTTCACTCACCATGGAATTTGTGTCTCTGAGGGCCCCAAACTATGTTAAAACCATAGCAGCCGGTAAAGGGGAGAACCAATCTTAGCAAGCCCTGCATTGTTATTACATAGCTATTACGTTAGACTGAGCATTTTAACTCTGAGTTAAGATTACATTTGCAATAGTGAATAAAGCAGTAGATCCCCAAAATGTAAATAGATGTTGTCACTAAGAATACCCTTGCCATGTGACCTATTTAGTCCCTGAAGGTATCTATATTTACAATTTCTGCAAATCTGGAAGCCCAAGTTGCCCAAGCTTCAGAGGTCGGTAATGACATCATCGCTCCCTCCGTAACCTGCCCTCTGTGACTTATTCAGCCTCAGTGTAGTGAGCAGAATTCCCAGACAGCTCCAGAGTCTCAGCAACTGGTGTGCATGCCTTCTCCTGCTCCTTCTATCACTGTGAAATGGAACTTAGCTTCCAAATGTGTTGCCTTAAAATAGGGAGATTATCTGGACCTGACATAGCCACCTGAGCTCTTTAAAAGACAGTTTTCTCCAGCTGGGTCCAGAAAAGAAACAATCAAAAAGACGGGTTACAGCTAACTGGGGTTGGAAGAAAGCCAGCACGCATATTGTCTTCTGCCTGCCGAGTCTACATCTGCAGGAATCACTCCCTGTAGGAGGTGAAAACAGTCCCACCGATTGCTAGAAAGTAGACAGGAACCCCTCAAACAACTGCAAGGGAATCGATTCTGCCTACAGCCAATCAGCTTGGAAGAGGACCCACCGGTTCATGCATACCCTGAGCAGAGAATCAAGCCACTGTGTCCAGACTTCTGCCCTACAAAAATTTTGAGAAAACAAATCCGTACTGTGGTGGGTAGTGAGCTTATTGTAATCCATTATGTGGCAATAGAACACTAACACAATACTGCATTCAACTGGGGACTCAGACTTGCCCAAGATCAGCTCTTTAGTCAAAGACTTGCTTATTTCAGTACTCCAAAGGCACGTCCATCCTGAGGCACCAATTTTCCCGAACCATTTAGTGGTAATTTTAATGGGCACATAGTTAGGTCACTTTCATATTGAAGCAAATATAAACACTTCATACTGGAATCTGTCATTTGCTTTTCTCTGCTCATTCTTATGTTTATCCATGATTCATCCTGTTCCATTGCATTTAGCAATCAGAAATGCTGGCACTGTTGCAGGGAGGAGAAGAAGGTTTGGGACACCTGTTTCCGGGATCTCTTACTGTCCAGATGCCTCACAGTGACTATGGAGCTCCTCAAAATCAGAAACCCTACCAGGGAGGCTGGATTCCGATAGCTCCACCCACCCCTGGACTCTTTGGGACTGCGAGGTATATGCCTAACCCCAAAACTGCCAAGAGACCCAGGGAAATAACCCATTACTTTGGGACTACCCTAAAACCTTCCTATACCTTGACAAATAATCTCATTATAACACTCTGTTCAAATGCCCAGTCTGAAAAATGCCAGGGCTTTCTTCCCAGAATCTGAATGACACAAAGTCAAATGACAGGTTCCCAACTTTCTCAAGATGAAATATGAAACTTGAAATCCCTTCTCTTTGAGCTGGCTTCCTCTGTCTATGCCCCTTTGCCCTGCAGTATTATTGGTTTTATTTTCACCCACCTTTAAGGATAATACCGCATACAATTTGTATTTCTTGGTGCAGGCAATGGCAATCTTATACAGAAGATTTTCCTTCCCGTGAGATACTCATTTTCAGTAAAGGAGAAGGTTACTAGTGTGAAATAAGTACTAAGTCGTCACAATGTGTTATAAGATATAGACAGTTCATAAAGTTATGTCTTATACTCCCCATCCGAAAGATGGGGCATCTGTATTGCTTGTCCTTTGCTTGCAGTTAAACTATAAATGACTTATTATACTTGGACATTTTCTAGACTATTAAATTTATAATGGCTGAGGTAAATTGAGTATTTAGTACATACGAGACATTATTTTAAAGTTCTTTTATGTGTTGTCTTATTGTTCTTCACAGTAACCCTGTGATGTGAGCATTATTATCACTGTTGGTCTCACATCACAGATGAAAAAGCTGAAATGCAGAGAAGTTAAGGGCAACTGGAAATAGTCATGGCGCCAAGGCTCAAACCTACCCCAAACTGCTGTTTCTTGTCCAGTCACCTAAGTAATCATGGCAAATGCTTTCCTGTGTACTGAGATGCTGTGACCAAAAAAGTGATTTTCAGCATGCCAGACCCTATATGAATGAAACCTAATGGTTTTCTCCTCATGACCCTATTCAGCCTCCTGTTGGCCATTGTAGAGTTCTCTCAACTCACACTATTAGGGAATTATTGGATGTCATTAATAAAGTAACAGATCTCACCACCTCAGAGTCAGGGTATATATAAAAAAGAAAACAAGTATTTGTAAAAGATAACCAAGGCTAACTCGGACATATTCCTTCTAAATAATGTATATAATAGCAAGGAAAAAAACAGATTAAGGCATCAAAATATTCATTCACACTCTATGCAAATATCATATTTTTATTAATAATTTTATGCCAAATCTGCACAGAAGGAAAATACTTACTGAAACTTTATAAAATTACTTGCCCTTCTCTTGAGAAAAGAAAAAACTCAATGTTTTAAGTCATTATTTTATGTGCAATCTGAAGAAATTAGCTAAAAGTTTTTCATTGCCTTTTATAGTAAATGAGATCATGGCAAATGAGATTGCTTTCAACCCTCAAAAGTGTTTTAATAATTCATCAATAAGTTAAATTTTTATGAACTGTAGAAATGCAACTCATAAAATATAGGAACAAGCCTTGAGCATATTAAAAATAATTAATAAAACTATTGGAAGATATAAATTTTTAATTATATCACCAGCCTTTTAGGAACAAATCCGGGCCTAACAGAGCTTCCTTTTTCCCTTGAAATTGAAATGCTTGTTTAAAGATACTAGTCTGAGTAACAGTAACAAAACAAATGGACCAAGATGTTGAAACAATTGTAAACTCATTTAATCATTTAATTTTGAGATATTTATTTATTTTCAAAGGAGATATATTGTGGCAAACAAGCTGTCACTGGGTGACACAAAGAAAAGAGATTTGATTGTAGCAAATCACTCCACAATACACACATATATCAAAGCATGATGTCACACACCTTAAATATATAGTTTTTATTTGTCATATACACCTTGTTAAAGGTAAGGGGTGCATTTCCAATAAATTTTTTAAAGTAGGAAAGAAAACCACAAATAATTCTTTCCTTTTTGGGAAAAAAGCGGAAATTCTAAGAAAATCAGGACTGATACAGATGACTTGGAAGATAAATTCTCAATTTTGCAAAAGCAGAATACATCATGTCACCTTCTGAGAACCTCCCAGGGCATAATAACAAGTTCTGCCTATAAGTAGGGAAATTTTTCTATGGTAAGTCAGATGCAACCAGAATTTGAATCCTGGAACACAAAATAGATTTAAACAGAATGACATGAGAAGAACCGGTCTTTCACTTGACACACATGCACTAAGCACCTGCACCAAACAGACATATGACTGCAGATCTTAGAGATGTGACTGACCCTGAGATCTGACCTTCCGAGATATGTAAACCAACAAACACCAGTGTGAAAAGGGCACCCATAGGGTGACCATCTGTTACCACAGGAGTCCAGAGGATGAAGCCCTTGCCCCTGCCTATAGAGTCTAGTCAAGAAGATAAAAGAAAGAAATAGAAAAGCACAGGGCACAGAATGCCTGAGAGTATAATTTGCACCCCTGTATATTTATAGTCTTTTGTATTAATGTCACAGACTGTCATAGCATAGAATGCCACATTAGCTAATGTCAATTAGCTAATGTTCTTTTTTAAAAAAAATTACACAGATAGTTTGAGATTTTTCTCTCTTTTTTTTTTTTTTTTTTGCACAGGGAATCAAACTCAGGACCTTGAGCTTGCCAAGCATGCACTGTCCCACTGAGCTATGTCCCTGGCAGATAAGATAGTTTTAAATGGATAGCATCACCAAAAAAATCATTGTGTGAATGAGCAATAAAATAGTATATATTAAATAAAATATGAGATAACACAATATGATATGACTGATATATAATACAGGGTGCAAAAAGATAAACTTCCTTTATCCAGAGCTCCTCACTAAATTATATTTGGAAGCAATAGTAGAGGAAAGTATATCTGACCCAAAATAAAGTTCACAGTTACCCCCACATCCTCATAAAATGTGTGAGGCCCATTGCTACCTGTCACTTTCATTCACTGTGTCTGTGATCTCTGGAGCATGTGTATAACAAAAAATGTCAGGTGTCAAGGCAGAAAAACATGACCTACAGTGTTCAGTGTTTATTAACACAAAGACAAATCACATGGTATTCTTGAGTGGAGAAGTCATATGAGCCAGTGAACAGTTCATATAAAACAAGTGTCTATTTGTGCTCAGGAAGGAGGGGAAGTGTCCTCAGATAGCCATCCGAATTCAGCTTTTTAGGAATGAAGGAAGAAGCTATTTAAACACCGGCCCCTTAAACAGGACATGCCAGTCCCATTAGCATCCCTCTTGTTGATGGTTCAGAGTTTTTCTTCCCCCCGCCCCCCCCCCCGGTACCAGGGATTGAACTCAGGACCTTGCACTTGCCAGGCAAGCGCTTATGCCACTGAGCTATATCCCCAGCCCCCCTCTTGTTGATGGACAGCAAAGAAACAACAGGACTAAATAAGAGATTATACCATTAGTCACACTGTCTAACATACTCTCCCAAATTCTTAAGAGATAACAGTTTTGTATTTTCAAACTCTGAATCTGACAGACACGGTCAAAGTTTGTGCACTTCTGTTTCACTTACCATGCCTTGAGTTTAGCAAAGATCTAATCATGGGAAAAGGCAAAACCACTTGGGGCTTGAGTTTTCTTCTTCGGTTTCTACTTCCACTTTTAGGATATTGGAGTCTTAAAAACTAAAATTCTCTCTGTTTAATTTTAAAAGGCCAGAGAGGAGCAGGCCTCTGTTCACTGTTTGACTATTCAATGTACAGATTTTAGTGACTATCTGTCCCCATAACATGAACAGAATTAGTGTCTAGGTCCTGTAAGACACAAGGTACTCAAGGTGTGAGCTGGCCTATTGAAAATGTTGGAATTCCTGCCTGTTGACCTCTTTTGGATGCCCTCTGAATCTAGTATGCAAACACAACTCTTGCATGCCTCCAGAGTAAGAAATAGAAGCTATATCATTTTTATGACCTAGAATTAGGCATTAAAGAGAGCCCTTTCTGAGGCACCGCATCATTCAGAGTGGTCACAAACCCTGCCCAGATGCAACCGGAATGAACATAAACCCAGCTCCAAGGAGCATCGACCACCTTGTAAGAAAGCATGCAAACAACATAACTATATTGGTGTGCAATGTTTAGAACCTACAGTCTATGCTTTGCCACAGCCATCCTCCAAAATAAGGGACGCAGCCCTTAGAAATACAACATACAGATTTTAGAGACTATCTGTCCACATAACGTGAATAGAATTAGTGTCTAGGTCCTGTGAGACACATGGTACCCATGAACTTTATTCTCTTGGCTCAAAGGCAAAGAAAATACATTGATTCATCCTCTTGCAAGAATAAGTTGTTGCCAGAGATGGTGATGTACGCCTGTAACCTCAGCACTCAAGGCTAAATTGGGAGGGTCATAACTCAAGGCCAGTCTGAGCTGTGTAGTAAGACTCTGTTTCAAAATTTAAAAAGAAAAATAGGTAAAATGTTTCCTTTTTAAAAAATATGTGGAAAGCTGGGCATGGTGGCACACTCCTATAATCCCAGCACTTGGAAGGCTGAGGTAGGAGGATCACTGCAAGTTTGAGGCCAGCCTGGCCTACAAAGTGAGCTCAAGGCCAGCCTGAACTGCATAGAGCAACCCTGTCTCAAAAAAGACAAAAATAAAAAAATGTATGGGATATATAAACTTGTTTCTGCCAAATGAAGCCATTAATGGGAACCTTTAAATCAAAGCTGAATCAGGAAGTTTCAGAGGTAGGAGAAGACTATGGAATTGAGATTCTGATTGGTTTATATTACAATTTGGAATCAAAGAGGCACTTGTGTTATCAGTAACTGATAACTTTACAACAGTTGGGAAAATGTGGTAAGAAATCAATAATATTTAAATTAAGCATGCACTATATAAGACTGTGATATACTATCTATTTGGCAATTCATTGGAAGTTCTCTCTTGAATGAACTTCCCTATGGAGTAAAAAATAGTTTGGCAAAAGTAAACATTGAATCCTACATCCTAATAAAATAAGAAATGAAACAGCAATGATTTTGAGTCATGCCACTTCACTATTTAATATCTAGCTGTTGGCAGGAATAGCCTAACATTCCATTTTCTTAAACACCAAGTGAATCACTAGCAAAATAATCATTTGAGTAATAAGTACCACCCAGGTGTTTAAGGTCCCTTATGAAGGAGGAATTTTCCCTTCACATAGTCTTAAATCTCTAACATTAAATTTTCAAACTTCAGAAGGCAGAACAAGATGGCCACTGAGTAACATCCCCCCGGGAATCGCCTCCCCACAAACACACCAAATACAACTATTCACGCACTTAGCTGTCTTCGCAAGAGCTAAGTAAATCAGATGAGCAACCTCAGTGCCTACTTTTAGCATATCCAACTGAAAAGACACTTTTGAAGAAGGGAGGACAGAAAGAGTTGGCTGTGGCAGCCCTCTCCCAACTCTAAGCTGCCCACTGAGGGAAGAGACGTCTCCTGTTTGGATGAGGAAAAGAGAATGAAGTCCAGGCCAGGTCTTAGACTTGCAACCCAGTACCAAGTCCATCATCATGAGATCCAGCACTGGACAAAGGCCTCAATCGTTCCCTCCACATGGACTGAGCTGATGAAACTGAGTTAGGCCAGGTCATTGGCTATTGGCATCATCTCTCCTGCATCCTCAAGTCACAAACCCTAGAAGGACTCTATCCCCGGGGCACAGGGCACAAAAGTTTACATGAAGCTTTATTTTAGAACTCAATTCTAAGCCTGCTGTAGTAAAACTCAACACCCCATCAAAGCTAAAAGCCCTGTATACAAGTCAGAGTTCAAACACAGAATCTCTAGCCCCACTTGGCATCAGGCATAAACCTGTGCACTGGTAGGAGAGACTGGAGTTTAGGAATGTAGTGGTTCAGCCTTTGAGTGAGAAAAGGCCATGTCTACTCTCTCCCAAACTGACAGTCTCCTGCACTGTGAGACTCAGGTGTAACCCAGTTTAGCATTAACATTAGAGGCCAAACAACTATCTCCACCACTCAACCTCCAACCTTAGATAACACCATTGCCACCAGACCGTACTCACAGAGGGGCTCTAGAACTGCCCTGGCACCAAGCAGAGACCTGTGTCTTGATGGAACAGAGTTGTGTTTTGTCCTGTATCACCACCAGCTGTGCTTTTGCCCCAGTGCATCCCTGAGACTGTACAGGTCCTCACAGGTATGAGACTCAGGTGTGATTGGCTTAGCATCAGCCTAAGTTGGCAAGGGACCACCTTCACCAATGCTATCCCAACCCTGGGCAGCACAGTCTGGTGCAAGACCCCGTTTGTAGGAGTAAGGACATGGTTAAAAAGCACAAGAATTTGTCCTAGAACTTAGTTCCTGGGCTGGTGAAATCTAACACTTGGCAGATCCTAAGAACTCCACATGCCCATGGCTTCCTACAAATGAAGCCTCAGAAACAGCCCCAGAACCAGAGAAAGACATGTGGCCCCAGTCTGTTGAACTTTTACTCCAGCCAGAATCACTTGTAGCTGGTTGCAGCAGCCATAGATCATGCATGTACCTCAACAATAGTTGTAAATGTGGGCCTTGAACCTACCCCATTGTGTGCTGGTCTTGGGCCATGAGATGAGGGCATAAGTTGGTGGCATCCTTGGTCACAGATGTGACATAGGAGCCTGAAGCTAGGCACCCCCATGTTGACTCTGGCCAAAGCTGAGTAAAGTCCTGCAGAGCCTGACCACAAGCTGGTAACTGTGGATAGGTTATGTTGACTTACCCTGGCCCCAGGGAGCAGCTTGTGAGGACTGACTACTTTTCCAGGGTTCTTTCTAAACTATATATCAACAGTTCATTTAGCACAAACTTGGCCTTGGATTGATTCTGTAGTTCTAAAACAGTGATAATACACCAATAGCTGACTCATGGCAAATCCAGAGCTAAAATAGTAAAAGTGACCACAGGCTCAGAATAAATATGCCCGTGGGCTTCTAATGAGCTAAAAATTACAATAAAATAAGCTTATCCAGGCGTGGCACTGGCGCTCTGCGCCCCCGGCCCCCAGTGCTGTATGCTCAGTGCAGGACGGCTATAAAGACTCGCCTGAGCCTATAGACACAAACGCGACGTGAGAGCCTGACGGTTCGCTGTGTAACCCCGCCTACTCGACCACACACCCAATGGCAATGAGGGCTTGCCCAAGGGCGCTTCTCCACCGCCTGCCATAGCAATTTGTGTACACCCACGTATTATACAGCATAACTAGAAGCAGCCAAGTCTCTTCCCAAGGTGAGAGCATGAGGGAGTAAATAAACCAAAAAGCACAGGTATTACCAGTGGGAAGACCACTGACAGGGCGGTAGAACAACGGAGACGAAGTGGAGGAAAATGATTAACTGAACGAGCCATCATCTCTGTAACTGAGTAACAAAGACGAAGATAACATTCTGTAATACAGCGTCCAGTCTCAACTCTCTACTATTTTCTCTGTAATTTGGTATTTCCTTTATTGTTTTTGTGTTAATAAATGCAAAGATAACACTATGTAATACAACATCCAGTGATGATTCCCTACTGTCTCCACTGTAAATCGGTATTTCCTTTATTGTTTTTGTTTTAACAAATGTGAAGATAACATTACATTATACAGCATCCAATACCAATTCCCTACTATCTGCTCTATAATTTGGTATTTTCTGTATAGTTTTTGTGTTATTCTGGTTTCTTTCATCTTAAAAATTAAAACAAAATAAGCTTATCTAACCCAAACTGATGTACCCTGCAAAATTATCCTTCAAAATCACTGGAGAAATAAAATATTTCCATGACAAAGAACAACTGACGAAGTTCATGGGCACCAAACCAACCCTACAAAGAGCACTGAAAGATATACTAGAAAGAGATAAAAATGACCACAATTTCAACAACAATAGAAAGAAACCAGAGCAAGCAATTAAACAGAGGGGAAAAGTAGGGAACCAACAATAGGAAAATAACATGACAATGATTAGCCAATACATATCAGTTATAACCATTAATATAAATGATATCAATTCACTAATCAAAAGAAGCAGACTGCTAGAGCGGATCAAGAATCAAAATCTAACAATATTCTGTATACAAGAAACACATTTAACTCAAAAAGAAATTCATAGACTGAAAGTCAAAGGATGGAAAGCAATACTACATGCTACAAGAACCCAGAAAAAGCGGGGGCAGCTATTACTTGCAGAAAATGTGAACTTCAAACCAAGAACAATCAAGAGGGATAAAGAAGGTCACTTATCAGATGAGTAACCTTTAGTTATTACAAGCTGATCAGGCCTGCAATCTCACAAATGAGTAGATGGCAAAGATTTAAATAAAATGAGATAATTGAAATGACTTTAGGGCTCCAGGAGCATCTAACTCTCTTACAGAATTCAAGATTTTCTGGATGAAGACAAAGACTTCTCTGGGGAGCCCATATTTATTAGGTTTTCAGACAAAAGAGGAGGATACTCAAGAAAACATGGGAATCTAGCAGGACCTTGGGAAATATTTTCCAAGTAGTGAATTATGTCAATCAGGAGAACTACCTTACCTTTAGGTTGGCATTTATTGTAGGACCATGGAGCCTGCAGCTGCAGTCTCCATTTAGTTAGTTAGAGTTGGAGCCAAACATCTTCATCTGTAGCCTTATCTCGTCCTTTAAGGCCTTACAGCTTCACAGGCCAATACAGGTCTCAGTGGGACCAGTGACTCATAGAGGTTCACTTACTATGAGTCCAATGCCCCTAAGCTTCAGAAAACTCACAAGTAACCATGGAAAGCCAACTGGTTAATATTAAGTCCTGCCCAGAGCCACTTTGTGGTGGTCTCCATCAGTCACTGCATACTTATTATGGGAAAACTTCAAGAGGAAGAGATAACAATCATAAATATCTATGCACCAAATGCAAGAGCACTCAACTGTATAAGACAAATTATTACAGACCTCAAAAATCAAATAAACAGTAACACAATCATAATAAGGCACTTTAACATTCCATTGTCACAAAGAGATAGATCAATTAGACAAAAAATCAGCAAAGAAATAATAGAACTAAACCAAACTTGTGAACAAATGAATTTAGTAGACCTTTACAGAATGTTCCACCCAACAATATCAGAATACACATTCTTCTCAGCTGGACATGAGGCGTTCTCTAAAATAGACTATATACTAGACCACAGAACATGCTTAAGTAAATGCAAAGGAATTGAAATTATCCCATGTGTACTATCAGACCATACTGCAATGGAATTGGAAACTAATGACAAAAGAAACCACAAAAAAATCCATAAACACATGGGAATTAAATAACATCCTCCTGAACAACCAAAGGGTCAGAAATGAAATTAAAGAAGAATTTAAACAATACTTACATTTCAAATGAAAATGCATATATACCTTATAGGAACCTGTGGCATGAAATGAAAGCAGGCCTCAGAGGGAAATTTACAGTGGTACACTCCCACATCAGGAAAACATAACGAGCACAAATAAACAATCTTAAGCTGCATCTCAAGCTTCTACAAAAAGAAGAGCAAGTCAAGCCCAAAGGCCAAAGAAGGCAGGAAGTTATAAAGATTGGAGCAGATATTAACACAAATGAGATTAAGAAAACAATACAAAGAATTAATGAATCAAAGAGTTGGTTCTTTGAAAGAATAAATAAAATTGAAAAACCCTTCATCAACATTATCAAAAAAAAGGCAAGAAAAACCTCAAATTCATGCAATAAGGAATGAAAAGAATGAAATCACTGCAGATCCTATAGAAATTCAAAAGATCATCAATACCTACTTCAAAAATCTTTACTCTCTTTTGGTCCCCCAAGATGGCGGCCGGCAGGAGCGGCGGCCGCGCTGGCTTTGACTAGATCAGAGTCTAAGAGAGATGGAGGTTTTAAAAATAATTGGACTTGCACGCCATGTGTGCCTGGAGCTGCGGAGTGACCGCTGCACGGGACCCCTGGGTGAGTGAGCTGTTTGCACACCATGACCAGATTTCTGAGTTGGGGAAGAGCTCAGCCCACGGAGGAACTTCTGGGTGGTCCCCCTGCCTGCAGGGACCCCTAGGTGGGGGAGCTGTTTGCGCATCCCGATGGGATTTCTGAGTCGAGGAGGAGCTCGGCCCACGGAGGAACTTCTGGGCAGCCCCCCTTCCTGCAGGGACCCCTGGGCCAGTGAGCTGTTTACACGCACCAGCCAGGTCTCTGGGTAGGGAGTAGCTCGGCGAACAAAGCAGCATCTGAGCAGCCTTTTGAGCGGAACTCTTAGCAGAAAGCTTAAGGGACATTCCCCTGAAGAGAAGGAGCGATTGGAGTAGCCTTTGCAATGGACCTTTGCCTGGTGAACTGCCTGGGTAATTTATAGCTCAATAGTTTGAATCTGATATCCAAAAATGGGAAGACAGAAGAACAAGACGCAGTCTCAGAACTCAACCCCATCCAGAACAAGTCCTGGATGCGAGGATATAGGGAAACTGGGAAGCCACATACCTGCAAGTTCTGAAACAATTGCATTCGAAATAAAGAAACACCTCCATCATGTCATAGAACAGATTAAAGCACAAATAAGCCACATACCTGCAATTTATGAAGCAATTATGTCCGAAGTAATGAAACAACTCCATCAGGCCATAGAACAGATTAAAGCAGAAATTAGTCACATACCTGCAATTTCGGAAACGATCACATCCAAAATAAAGAAACAACCCCATCAGGCCACAAAAGAGATTAGAGTAGAAATAATCTCTCAGACAAAAAATGAAGTGAAAACTATAATGGAAGAAATGTTCCGCACACATAGAAAGAAATAGATAAAAGAATAGAAGAAAATAGGAAACAAATGGAAACGTTACAAGAGCAATTTAGGAATGAATTACCATGAATGAAACAGGTCCAAAGAGATTGCCAAGAATTAAAAATTTCCATTGAAAGCTTGCAAAACCACTTAAATGAAGCCGAAGATAGAATTTCAGATCTTGAAGACAGCATGGCAGCTAATGAGCGTGAAAGGAAGGATCTCATAAAGTCATCAAGGATCCAAGAAAAATCAATCCAACAGCTGCAAGATGAGGCAAAAAGAAATCATATTCGAATTATAGCAGTTAGTAAAGCAGCAGGAGACACCACAAATGATATAAAAAGATTTGCTGAAATAAGAGCAGAAAATTTCCCAAACATGATAAAAGATACTGAAGCACAGTTAATCAAGGCATATAAAACCCCAACGAGCCATAACCCAAACAAAACCACACACAGACATATAATAGTCAAGATCCCAGACATCCAGCAAAAGAACATAATATTAAAAGATGCTAGAGAAAAGAAACAGATCACCTATAAAGGAAAGCCCATCAGAATCACAACAGACTTCTCAACGGAAACCATGAAATCAAGAAGAGCTTGGAGCAATGTATTACAGATTCGGAGACAAAACAGCCTACAACCCAGACTGATGTATCCCGCAAAACTATCCTTCAAATTCAATGGAGAAATAAAATATTTCCATGACAAAGAACAACTGAAGAACTTCACGAGTGCCAAACCAGCATTGCAAAAAGCACTAAAAGATATTCTAGACAGAGAAAAAGTGACCACAATCTCAAGAACAACAATAGAAAGAAACCGTCAAACAGAACAAGTAAGTAAACAGACAGCAAAAGTAGGAAAAAACAATAACAAGTAAATAACATGACTAGAATAAGTCAACATATAACCATTATAACCATTAATGTAAATGGCCTCAATTCACCAGTCAAAAGGAAAAGATTGGCAGAGTGGATTAAGGAACACAATCCAACAATATGCTGTATACAGGAAACACATTTTACTTAAAAAGAAATCCATAGGCTCAAAGTTAAAGGATGGAAAACAATTCTCCATGCAACAGGTCCCCAGAAAAAGGCAGGGGTAGCTATTATGTCTGCAGACAATGTAAACTTCAAACCAAAAACAATCAAAAGACATAAAGAAGGCCATTACATACTAGTTAGGCAAAAGCTGCAAGAGGAAGAGGTAACAATCCTAAACATTTATGCACCAAACAATGGTGCACCAAACTTTACAAGTCAAATCTTAACAGACATCAAAAATCAAATAACTAATAACACTATTGTAATAGGGGACCTAAACACCCCTCTGATGCAAAGAGACAGGTCAACTGGACAGAAACTCAGCAAAGAAATAACAGACCTGAACCAAAAGTGGGAACAAATGGACTTAGTAGATGTATACAGAGTGTTCCACCCCAAAACATCAGAATCCACATTTTTCTCAGCTGCACATGGGTCTTTCTCTAAAATAGACCACACTATAGCCCACAAAGCATATCTATCTGAATGCAAAATAATGGCAATTATCCCATGCATATTATCTGACCACAGTGCAATGAAATTGGAAATTAAGGACAAAGAGAACTCCAAAAACCGCATAAACACTTGGAAATTAGACAACAACCTCCTGAATAACCAGTGGGTCACACAAGAAAAAGAAGAAATTTAAAAATACCTACAAACAAATGAAAATGCAAACACAACCTACCAGAATCTGTGGGATGCAATGAAAGCAGTCCTCAGAGGGAAATTTATAGCAATGAACTCATATACAAAGAAAACAGAAAGAGAGCAAATAAACAGCCTAATGCTACACCTCAAATGCTTAGAAAAAGAGCAACAAGTGAAACCAAAAGCCCAAAGAAGGGGGGAGATTATAAAACTCAGGGCAGAAATTAATGCAACTGAGATGAAGAAAACTCTACAAAAAATAAGTGAATCAAACAGTTGGTTTTTCAAAAGAATAAATAAAATTGATAAACACCTAGCCAACCTTACAAAAAAAAGAAGGGAAAGAACTCAAATTCATGCAATAAGGAATGAAAAGGATGAAGTCACTACAGATCCCACAGAAATCCAAGAGATCATTAATACCTACTTTGAAAATCTTTACTCTCATAGGATAGAAAATTCAGAAGAAATGGACAGATTCCTAGAAAGGCACAAATTACCCAAATTGAATCAGGAAGATTCAAAAATCCTGAACAACCCAATATCAATTAGTGAGATTGAAAACATCATTAAAAACTTACCAACAAAGAAAAGCCCAAGCCCTGATGGATTCACAGCAGAATTCTATAAAACATTGAGAGAAGATTTAAGGCCAACACTCCTCAAACTCTTCAATGAAATTGAAAAGGAAGAAACTCGCCCTAACACATTTCTGGAGGCAAGTATTATACTGATACCAAAACCAGAGAAGGACCCAACCAAGAAAGAGAACTATAGGCCAATCTCCCTAATGAACATAGATGCAAAGATACTCAACAAAATACTAGCAAATAGAATACGGCGAATCATAAGAAAAATTATACACCATGACCAGGTTGGATTTATTCCAGGAATGCAAGGATGGTTCAATATTTGCAAATCAATTAATGTAATACATCATATCAATACAGCCAAAGACAAAAACCACATGATCATCTCAATAGATGCCGAAAAGGCTTTCGATAAAATCCAACATGCATTCATGTTAAAAACCTTAGAAAAAATAGGAATAGATGGCCTCTACCTCAATCTAATCAAAGTCATCTATGACAAACCAGCAGCCAACATCATACTAAACGGACAAAAACTGAAAACTTTCATTTTAAAGTCAGGAACAAGACAAGGATGTCCATTGTCACCACTACTATTCAACATAGCATTAGCCAGAGCAATTAAACAACAGAGAGAAATAAAAGGAATAAGGATAGGAAAAGAAGAAGTTAAACTATCACTATTTGCAGATGACATGATACTATACATGGAGGACCCCAAAAACTCCACAAGAAAACTCCTGGAATTAATTGACAAATTCAGCAGCATAGCTGGATACAAAGTCAACACCCAAAAATCAATAGCATTCCTATACACGAACAACAAACAGACTGAGAGAGAAACTGAGGAAACCATACCTTTTACAATAGCAACCAAGAAAATGCAATACTTAGGAATCAATCTAACAAAGAATGTGAAAGATTTATTCAGTGAAAACTACAGTACTCTGAATAAAAGAGATCGAAGAGGATTTCAATAAATGGAAAAACATCCCCTGCTCATGGTTAGGTAGAACCAACATTGTGAAAATGGCCATACTACCAAAACTGTTGTACAGATTCAATGCAATTCCCATTAAACTACCATTAGCATACCTCACAGATCTAGAGAAAATATGCCTTAAATTCATCTGGAACCAGAAGAGACCCAGAATAGTAAAAGCAATCCTGGGCAACAAGGACAAGTCAGGTGGAATCACAATGCTTGACCCGAAAGTATACTACAAAGCTACTGTAATAAAATCAACCTGGTACTGGCTAAAAAACAGACCTGAGGATCAATGGAACAGACTGGAAGATGCAGCCATAACCACAAACACCCTCAGCCACCTAATATTTGACAAAGGGGCCAACCAAACTCACTAGAAAAAAGATGACCTGTTTAATAAATGGTGCTGGAAAAACTGGCTTGCCTCTTGCCGAAAACTGAAAATAGACCCAAGTCTATCACCATGCACCAAACTCAGGTCAAAATGCATCACAGATCTCAACTTTAAAAGAGAAATTCTAAACCTATTGGAAGAGAAAGTAGATACAAATCTTGAAGACATAGGAGTAGGCAGAGAGTTCATGGACAAAAATGAAACTGCAAGGGAAACACTTCAAAGAATCAATAATTGGGACTTCATCCTACTGAAAAGTTTTTGTACATCTAAAGAAATCAGCAACAAAGTAAAAAGAAAACCCACAAATTGGGAAAAAATCCTAGCTGGCTGTCCCTCAGACAAAGGTCTTCTATCTAGAACATACAAAGAATTGAAAAACATGTACCTCTCCAAATTCAAAGACCCAATCCAGAAATGGGCATCTGAGATGAATACACACTTCTCAGATAAAGAAATACAAATGGCAAATAAATATACGAGAAAATGTTCCACATCTTTAGTCATTTGAGAAATGCAAATAAAAACAACATTGAGATTTCATCTCACCCCAGTAAGACCGGCCAGTATGAAAAAATCATCCAGTAACAAATGCTGGCGAGGCTGTGGAGAAATAGGGACTCTACTGCACTGCTGGTGGGATTGCAGACTGGTGCAACCACTGTGGAGAGCCGTTTGGAGATTTCTCAGCACACTAGGTCTAGAGGTTCCATTCAAACCAGCTATTCCCCTTCTGGGTATTTTCCCAGAAGATCTGAAAGCATCATATCACTCTGATGTATGTGCACCCATGTTTATAGCAGCACAATTTGTAATAGCTAAATTGTGGAAGCAACACAAATGTCCATCCACAGAAGACTGGATTAAAAAATGGTGGCTTTTTTATATAATGGAATATTACTCAGCTATAAAGAGGGACAGATGACAGATTTGGGGCCTTTGTAGGCAAATGGTCACAATTAGACACCATACTCATAAGTGAAATAAATCAGAGGTACATGTGCAAGCACTGTATTGTGTCACTGGTATAAGAATCTGAGAGTGGGAATATAAACTAAGAAACATGAGGGAAATCTGCTCAAAAGTAAAGAACAGATGGGATGAGGGAAAGGAGAAAAGAAAGAGGCAAAAATGTACGTATGTTTGTACATATATACATATGTGCAGGATGGCTAACATGGTTCTATTATTGTCTTATGTCACTTGATGGTAAGGAATAGTTGATGACTGGTTGTTTGATCAACCTTGTATGTCTATGTGTGTTTTCCTGAGCATACACTTTGAAGATATCAATATGCGATGCAACAACTATTGTTGGTTTCCTGTTGCTTTGTCTTTAATTCAATTCTGATTATACTGTTATTGTGCTACTTTGTGTCTCTTTGTTAATGCTTTCTGCTTTTTGTTGTTGTTTTGTTTTTTTGTTTTGTTTTGTGTTTTTTTTGTTGTTGATGTAGTTCTTTTTTCTTTCACACTTTAAAAAGAAAAATTATATTAAAAAAACAAAAAAGGAAGGGATAATTATCTATGTATGTAAGTAAGTATGTATGTATATGCAGCATATCTAACATAGTTGTACTACGGACTTAGGTCACTTTATTGTAAGGAATAGTTGATTATTTGTTTAATCAATTTTGCATGTCTATATCTGTTTTCCTGAGTGTACACTGCAAAGTTATCAATATGTAATGCAACAACCATTGTTGATTCCCTGTCACCTTGTCTGTAACTCAGTTATGATTGTACTATTCTTATGCTACTTTGTGTCTATTTGTTAATATGTTTTTGCTTCTTTACTTTCAAAATAAAAGTAAAAAAAATCTTTACTCTCATTGGATGGAAAACACAAAGGAAATGGATAGATTCCTAGATATATATGAATTACTAAAGTTGAGTGAAGAAGACATAAAAATCCTGACTAACTCAATATTAATCAATGAAATTGAAAATGTAATTTAAAATACTTACCAGCAAAGGAAAGGCCATGTTCTGACAGATTCACAGTTGAATTCTACAAGAAATCTGGAGGAGATTTAATGCCAATTCTCCTCAAACTCTTTAATGAAATTGAAAGGAAGGAATTCTCCCTAATTCATTCCAGGAGGCAAGTATTACCCTAATACCAAAACAGAGAAAGACTCAACCAAAAAAGAAATGATCGCTGCAGGCCAGTCTCCTTAGTTGATATACATACAAAAGTTCTCAACAAAATACTAGCAAACATAATGCAGTAAATGATCAAGAAGATTATACACCATGACAAAGTGGGATTCAGCCCAGGAATGCAAGGATTGTTCAATGTATGCAAATCAATTAATGTAATACACCATATCAATACAACAAAAAACCAAAATCACATGATCGTCCCAGTAGATGCAAAAAAAAAAAAAAAAGGTTTTGATAAAGTTGAACACTCATTCATGATGAAAAAAAAAACCTACAGAAAATGGGAATAAATGTTCTTTACCTCACTCTCATAAAAGCCATCTATGAAAAACCAAGAGCTAACATCATACCAAATTTTATAAAATTTTCCCCTTCCTTCTTTCCTTTCTCTTTTTTCCCTCATCCCAGTATATATATATATGAACAGCTGGGATAATTGTACCACTGATGTCTATTGGTTTATTGAAAGGAACAGTTAATGCTTAATTTTTTTGAGCAATTTTGCAGGCTTCTATCTGGTAATCTAACAACTAATTTAAAGATAACAATACGCAGTATAACAACCGTTGGTGAATTCCTACCATCCTGTTTAGTGAAGCTCTGTGTTTTTTCTAATTTTTTATATTATTTCTTATTCTCTTTAATAGTTTGATCAATCTTGCATTCTTATATCTGGTAATCTGAGCAACTTCACTGAAGATAGCAATATGTAATATAGCAACCACTGTTAATACCTATCATTTTGTTTTGAAACCCTGTATCATTTTTATTGTTTTTGTGTTTTGTTTTTGTCTATTTTGTTGTTATTTTGTTGTTTTTTTTAAATCCTCTTTAAAATAAAAAAAGAAAATCTTAAGCTAAAGAATTTTCACTTAGTGAAAAAACATACAGGGCATTAGTAGCAGGATAAATCAAAGAAAAAAAATGAGTGAACTCAAAGATGATTGAAAATAGTCAAAGACTTTTCAAAAATAATCAACTGGAGGACCAAAAGGAATGAAGAAAGCTTAAAAGAATTATTCAAGGGGGGTGGTGCACATGTGTAATCCCAGCACTAGGAAGCTGAGGTAGGAAGATTGCTGTGAGTTCGAAGCCAGCCTGGGTTACATAGTGAGTTCAACATCAGCCTGAACTACATAGTGGGATCCTATCTCAATAAAACAAAAAAAGGATTACAAGAATGTTGGGACAGTATCAAAAGTGCAAATATTTTGGGTTATTGGAGTTCAGGATGGACTTAAGAAGGCCAAAGTGATAGAAAGTTTATTCAAGTAAACAATACAGAAAACTCCCCAACCTAAAGAAAGATACGAAGATCCAGGCACAGGAAGGTCAAAGATCAACAGTAAGATTCAGCTCAACCAAATCTAGCTAAGATCTCAAAGGTGAGAGATTAAGAAAAGATTTTGAAAGCTGCAAGAGAAAAGAAACAACATATAAGGGTGTCCTGGCTCACGTGGACAGCAGACCACTCAGCAGAAACCTGACAGGTCAGGAAAGAGTGACATGAGATTTTCACAGTATTGAAAAATTAACAATTAAGAATACTGTACAGAGCAAAGGCATCCTTTAGAAATGAAGGAGAAATAGACTTTCACATTGTAATGGCCCAAGTACCCAGCTGCTTGCTAGACTGACCCCATGCTTGACCCCTGATTCACCTCAAACAGCTAAAGTCCCTGTACGATAACATAATTACTGTTTAAAGGTTCCTTGTTCTTTCTCAGAAAGAACTCAAAGAGCATTGCCCATCCCTGACAGAAACAGGACAGTTACCCAAGCATAACGTACCTGCTACACACCTGTATTCATTGTGGTTTTTGTGATTTTTGTCTTTATAAGCCCTGCATACAATGGGCTCGGGGCTCTCACTTCTCAGCCTTGAAACAGAGGCATGAGGGGCTGGGGATATAGCTCAGTGGAATAGGTGCTTGCCTGGCAAGCACAAGGTCCTGAGTTCAATCCCCAGTACCGCAAAAAAGAAAAAAAAAAAAAAAGAAACAGAGGCATGAGTGAGGGTCGTTGGGCTCAACTATTAAAAGCGCTACTTAAATTCTAATTTGGCTGTTTGGGAGTTCTATTGTTCACAGACCTGTCTCACACATAAACAAAAGCCAAGACTATTTCCACCAGGCATGTTCTATACAAAACACTAAAGAAAGTTTGTAAACCAAAAGGAAAACGTATCAGTGGAGAACACCTACAAAAATATAAATCTCTGTGGTATAAGAAATCACACAAATGAATTCAGAATTCTGTACTATTGTAAGCATAGTACATAAAACGTTCATATCTTTAATATGAAAAATAAAATACTGAGAAATTTAAAAATAATAACTACATTAATATTTTAAAATAAACAATACAGAAAATATAAAATGAGATACATAAAATGTAAAATGTAGGAAAGAATGGAGTACAAACAGAGTTTTCTTGTCTTTTCTTCTGTTCTTATGTTTAAAATCATGTCAAGTGGCTATCGTTTTGAAATGGTTTTCTATAATCAAAAAATATTCTTTATAAGTCTCATAGTACCCACAAGCAAAAATCTGTAATAAATAAACCAAAAATTATAAACCAAGAATCCAAACACACTAGAAGAGTTATTAAGCACAAAGCAAGACTCTCAGAGAGAAAGGAAGGAAGGAAGGAAGGAAGGAAGAAGGAAGGAAGGAAGGAAGGAAGGAAGGAAGGAAGGAAGGAAGGAAGGAAAGAAGGAAGGGAGAGAAAAGAGAGAGGGAATAGTAGCTGCGGTAAGACTTTATTGATCAAATATTAGCTTGATTGTAAATGAGCTGAATTATCCAATTAAAAAAATACCATGACTGACTAAATAAAAAAGCAATATTTGGTTATATTGTGCTTATAACAAACTCACTTTACCTACAAGGACACAAATTGAAATTGAATGGATACAATAAGATATTCCATGTAAATGAAATACAAAAGAAGCAAGAATAGCCATACTTACATCAGATTAAATGGACTTTAAATCAAAAGCAGTAAAAAGGGAAAAAGAAGGTCATTATATAATGAAAAATAATCAATTCAGCAAGAGGAAATAATCCTAAATATACATGCATCCAATATTGGAGCATCCAAATATATAAAGCAAATATTAACAGACTTGAAGGAAGAGATAGACTCCAATACAGTAGCAGTTGTAGAATTTAACAGTACACCTTCTGCAATGCATGGATCATCCCAACAGAAAGCCCACAAAGAAGTAAAGTTAAATATTCCAACCCCAAACCGAGTGGACTTAGAGACAACTAAAGGACATTTCATCCAATAACTGTAATTGGGTGTTCTATAGAACATACATTTTTCTGATCAGCTCATACAATATTCTTCAGCATAGATCATATGATTCAATTTTAAAATTGAAATTATGTTAAATATCTTTTCTTACCATAATTCAATAAAGCTAGAAATCAAAACCAAGACAAAATTTCGAAAAGTATATGTACTAAACAATTTACTTTTGAACAATCAATGGTGCAAGAAAGAAATCAAGAAACAAATTTTAAAACCTCATAAGATATAAAAAAATGGACACAACACACCTAAATCCACAGACTACAGCAAAAGCAATTGTAAGACGGACATTTCTAGCAATCAATTCCCATACCAAAAGTAGAAAGATCTCAACTAAACAACCTATCACCACATCTCAGGAAAGTAGAAAAACAAGAACAAACCAAACCCCAAATTAGTGGAAGGAAGAAACAAGATCAAAGCAGACATAAGTCTAATAGGGACTAAAAGAACAATGCAAAAGATCCATGCAAAGAGCTTGTTCTTCAAAACAGTAAACAAAACAGACCAACCATTCACTAGACTAGGAAAAGGAGAGAAGAATCAAATAAAATTAGAGATCAAAAGGAACACATTACAACAAAAGATCACTGGGCATTACTGTGAATAATCATATGCCCAAACTTTGATAACCTAGAGCAGAGTAGGGAACATTTTCAAGCTTTCAAACAGCCCACTACGGCCAGTGTGCCATAGGTTCACTGTGGAGAAGGACATTCTTTAGTTACTTTTTCAGTGTATTGTCTCAGGCCTGACCAAGCCATGATTGTTGGGTTCCAGAGGAAGTCTAGCAAAAGCACCGGTGGAAAGGAAAGTTTGCAGCACCTGTGTCATTGTGGAAAGCCACAGGACAACACTAAATGCTTCGCTGAGATATGACTGATGGAATGATAATATGATGGCTAACTAATCAAGTCTTATTTATGTGATAATTGAGTTGTACTGTCCTTGCTAAAATGGTTATTATCCTCCCATCTGCCCAGCTGCTTCCTTTGTTGGGAATCGAGGTTACAGTCTGAGAGGCTGCAAGCCCCCTGACCCCAGAATTAGGCTTCTCTTGCATTTCTTTTCTCTCTTGCTTTTCTATTCATCCACAGCACCTCATTCTTGGGACCTGTCACCCTGGACAGAAATAGAATGTAGAGCAACCGTTCACCACCACTGACCTAGAGAAAACAGACAAATCCCTAGATATACACAGTTTACCCAGACTGAATTATGAAGAAATATGAAATTGGAGAAGACCAATAAGAGACAATGAAACTGAGTCAATGATAAAAGCCTCACATGAAAGAAAATCCCAGGACCCAGTGATTTCACAGTTGAATTCTACTAAGCATTTAAAGAAGAACTAGTACGAAGTCTCCTTAAATTATTCTAAAAAGTAGAAGAGGAAGAAATTCTTCTAAACACATTCTACAAGGCTAGTGTTATCTTAATATCCAAGCCAGAGAAGGATGTAACAAAAAAAAAAAAAGAAAACCACAAGAAATATCTTTGATAAACATAGATGCAAAAGTTCTTAACAAAAATAAAAGTAATTTTCATCCAACAGCACATTAAAAAGATTATTGGCCATGGTTAAGTGGGATTCATCCCAGGACAGTTCAATGCCTGCAACTCAATAAACATGATATACCACATCAACAGAATGAAAGACAAAACTTTTATGTGATCATCCTAATAGGAGGCATAATTTAAAAGTATGATTACTGCTAAAAATGTTTTTTTACAGTATAAGACATATTGCTGTTAATCGTTCTCAAAATATTCCTCCTTGCTTCAAACGTACTTCCCATTGTTCTTGCCACTTTCTGAAGCCATTCTGGAGGTTCTCTCTCATGAGTGTCTTTAAGTGTGCTGTCCATGTCCTGAATCAGTTCAAAGCCTTTACCTTTGATGGTCATTATGACTTTCAGGAAGAGTCAGAAATCGCATGATGCCAGATTCATTAAATAAGACAGGTTAGACACTCTGTAACGTTTTGATGACCAGCCTTGCCACTGGGTGGCACTTGGCAGCAGCACTCACCAAACTCATCCTTTTTTCTATCATAACTCATAAAAATATTCAGGAAAGAGGACTTCTAGAACCTCTTCAAAAAATGGCAAGGACAACGACACAAACGTGTTCAAACCAAGGGGTTGTGAATATGTTGTGGATGGTTAGTGGCATGCGTCTTCACTACAGTTTTTTTTTTTTCTAATTAGAAGTTTCAACAAATGCTTTAATCACCCCTTGTTGATGCATTAAAAGCATTTGATAAAATTTAGCACCACCTCTTGATAAAAATGCTGAAAAAATAAGCACAGAGGAAATGTAGTTCAACATAATAAAGTCCAACTGTAATGAACCAATAGCTCACGTAATGAATGGAGAAAAGCTGAGAGGTTTCCACTGAAGATCTAGAACAAGACAAAGATACCTACTTTACCCACTTTTATTCCATACAATGTGAAAGTTCTAGGCAGAACAATAAGGAAAGAGAAGGAAACCATTTTCCTCCACCCAGAGCCCTCCACTAAGCTGTTTTTCCGTCTTGCGCCCTGCCAACCGTGGACTGAAACTGTGAGCCAAGTACGTCTCTCTTCCTGCAACTTGCAAGGGTCGGGTATTTTGTTCTAGCAATGAACAAAGTGACCAAGACAAAGGACAATTTAATACATCAATTTTAGGTTAACAGGAGGTGAAGAAACCGAGTGACACTTGGAGAAATGAAGGGAGCCAAGCTTTATTACACTTGCAGCCCCAGAGGAGTTTGGCACTGTAAAGTCTGCACCCCGAACCTGAGTTATGAGAGCTTTATATAGGGCTTGTGGCAGGAAAAGGCAAGCAAGCTAAGTTACCCAAGCAGAACAAAGGCGGTTACTCAAAGGCAACAGGGCTACAGCTCTGCACATCTGGGTGGCCGTGACCCCTGCTGGGAAGTTAGATAAAAAGATGCGATGAAGCTGCTTCTTATCAAGACAGGAAAAGGAGGGAGCTGTCAGCAGGGGATATCAGAATTGAAACCTCCATTTTCCCCAACAAATTCAGATCCCATGAGATGATTGTTTCTGCCTGGGAGATCAGCCTCCTAAGGTGATGGTCTGAAGATTCTATGTTTTCCTAGAACCAAGGACAATGGCTGGAGACTTCTAATTGTTGATCTGGGTAAGGTATATGGAGTTGTAAATTTTGGTAACTGGATGTCCTTGTGAATCTGAAAATTACTCAAATCATTCTTATTTTGGTGTCCTTAGTCTTGGAGGGGTTAAGATAAGCTAAGTAAATTTTGTTTAGCCAGCTTTTAGACAGACACTCCCTAAATGGCTAACGTACTCATGTACAGAGCTGAGAATGGTTTACAAAATGAATGAAGGTCAAGCTTTATTTTACTTCTGGTTGCCTGCTGGGCAACTGAAGGCCCAAGTGAAGAGTCACCACTTTCAGCAAAAACCTCTGTTAAGTGTCTGTGTCCTTCAGAAGAAAATACAAATCGGGGTTTTAATGAGTAACAGGTTAATGGCCCAGGTATTGTCTGTGTTTTGTCCCTGTGGTGGTCTCTATGTCAAAAGTAGAAGAACAGAAAAATGCAGTCACAAAAAAGGTCTGAGTTCTAATACTGGCTTCATCACTCTAGGTGACATTTATCCACACCTGAAAAGAAAGCTATGAACTATCCCACTGCTCCCAATCAAAAGTCTGCATATCTGTAGATTCTAGAATACAATAGAAGGGATCTATAGCCTACAAGTGGCCTATACATAAGTGACAATGCAAATACCAACTAAAGTAACATTTCTAAAGAATTTGACTGTAACTGTATAGTTATTAATAAATACACAATTATAATTAATTATACCCTATATCAAAACACTTGAAAATGAATTATTTACATAACTCAGAAATATTTCTCTCTGTGCATTTGAATGACTTCACATTAGCATTCAAGACAAAATTCATCTGATTGATCACCCTCATCTCTGTAACTATCAGCAAGCTCCATAACCATATTTCCTATAATTATTTCTGAGAATCTCTGGAGAGATATAAAAAATGCCAACAAACCAGTGAAATCATATGCTTCGTCCTGTCATCTAGACAGTGTCTGCTGTCTGCTAATGCATCTGAGACAGTAAATATCCTCCCCTCAACTGCAGATGCCTTCTGACGATGTCTGCCAAGCTCATAGCTTCCTAATGCTGTAGGACCGTTGAGCTAATAAATCCTACAGTTTTTTTGCACTTAAGCAAGGCTCTGTTGAATACAGAAGAAGGAATTATGCCCTCTCTACTTTAAGCTCAGACAAAACCCATGGGCCTCAGCCAAGTTAAGAAGCAGACATGAATCCACGGGCTTTCACCTCTAGCTTAAAGCCTCTACTACTCCATCCCCATCTCCTCTTTAGCCTTTCAGTAGAAAGAAAACAGTCTCTCCAGATTCCATTTCCTATGCACACTGATTAATTCATTGGTAAATCAAGTGTCATGAGAAACTGAGTTTTTTGAATGGAATCTACAAAGGAAAAAGTAGTACAATAAGGTCATGATAGAGATGAGGTCGGACAGCCCTGAGCCAAATTATCCTTCAGCTGCCTTCCAAGACTTCCATGGCAGTACAGCGTCTGATACCAGTGTTTATCTTGACCAGGGATGTTAAGGCTTTCTTATCTAGCTTTCCCAGAATACCCCCTCCCGATCGCTCTCCCACCAATCCAATAGTATCCTTAATTCTTTTCTCTCTTGCCCTAATGAGCATCACATATCTATGAAGTACGAGCTTTTGTCTGAGGTGTTGTTATTCTTCCTACTCTCCTATGTCACCAGAGAATCCTGTTTATAGAGCACTAAAAGTACTGTCTCTACTTTATAGTGCTGCTGAGATTTCATCGTATTTTACATCATGCTGTAATAAATACAGCCCTATCCGCATTCAGAGGATGAAAAATTGAGTAGTTTATTGTTAGCCAATAAAAAGGACAGAGCAAAGATACAAAACCAGTCTGTCTGTTTCTAAGACCACATGGGTACATCCCTGCTCAGAAAAAGCTGAGATCAAGGAAGGAGACAAAAGGGGGCCTCACGACTGAAATAAATGTCGTAAACTCCATCTGCCAGAACCCGTTAGCTCATCCCCACGGGATCCCTTGTGCTCTTCATCAGAGCCTGTTCAGTCCAATCCTAATCACAACTCCAGATTATCCGCTTTCTAAATCTACATCCAATAGGAAACAGCATTTTTTTAATTAGTGAGAAGAATTAGAGATGTAATTAGCAGACTCAGAGTGAGAGACACAAAAAAACAGAAATTAGTCTTACACACTAAATAAGGAAAACAAAAATAAAACCCCAGCAATAGCTGATGCTCATAAATACAAAAGGTATCTTCTTGTCCCCCTTCTGGTCCACTTACAATAACTCCATTAAATCTCCCAGACAAAATCAGCAGCTATGGGTTCTCATTTGTATTCATTGTTTTCCTTAAAGGTAACTTTCTGCTCAAAGTACCATTGTTGGAAAACAACTGCTTTTCCCAACAGGAAAATTGAATTTAGAGGAACATTCAGAATTCTGTTGTTGAAGACTACCTACAATGTAAGTCCACTTTTTAATAAAGCTCAAAGGAAGCAAAACAAAATAATGTATTATTCTGGAATATGTGATAAAAAAATTTTAATACAAGGGAATAATGACAATAAAGTTTGAAACAGTGCTTTCCTCCAGGAGATGACAAGGAAAAGGAATAAGCAAATATCGCAGTGTTAACATGGGCAAATGATTTCAATAGGCATTTAACCATAGAATGTGAACCAACAAGCCCATAGTCCACAAGAAGAGCTGCTCAATAGCATTACTTATTGGGGAAGTGTGGATGAAAGCCACAAGGAATACCATTTCTGTCCATGAAAGTGGGTATAGTAATTTTAAAAAAGGAAACAATTACAACTGTTGCACAGATGTGGAAAAAATGGAACCTCATCTGTTGCTGGTGAAAATGTAAAATGCTGCACCACTTTAGAAGAGAGCTTATCAGTTCCTTTAAAACACTAAGCCTAGAAGTACCATATGACCCAGCAATTCCACACTTAAGGGTCTGCCCAAGGAGAATAAAAGCACGTCCACACAAAAGCATACACATAAATAACCTTAGGGGCATTATCAAGAGCAGTCAAAAATCAGAAATAATTCAAATGTTCATCAACCATTCAGAAAACAAAAATGTGACATAATCATAGAATGGGTAATTAATTATTGAGCCATGACAAAGAATGAACTACTGCTATGTGCTACAACATGGATGAACCTCAAAAACATGCTCAGAAAACTTTAAAGAGATAAGTATGTTCACCCTGATTTGAACATTACACTTGTATATGTGTATTTAAAAATCATGGTATACCCTAATATTTACAGTTCTTCTTATGTGTCAGTTTTTAAAATTTGAAGACTTTATGTTCAGTGAAAAGCATATCTGATTCTGTTTAACCAAATATCCTAGAAAGATGAGACACAAAGCAGATCACTGGTTGCCTAAGGTGGGACCCAGAGTAATTGTAAATGGACACCAAGTTTCTTTTTAGAATGATGAAAATGTCCTACAATTAGATTGTGAGGGTGATTGTACAACCATGTAAACACTATGGAACACTAAAATTTTGCTGAATGGTTTGTTTAAAATGAGTGCATTTCATGGTAGGTAAATTATATCTCAATAAAACTATTTTTAAAGCATAATAGATTTCATCTTTTTCCTCTAACATTTTAATCGCCTCCTCATGTTATTCAACGTCCTCATGGAATGTTGCTTAATTGAAGCCGCACATGACTATGCTGTTCATCTCCTCCTAGTTTGCATAACTGTCAGGTGGAAAGGAGAAGCTTAATTACCTGCAAATTGCTCTCATTATCATCCCCACCAATTTAAACAGCCACAGTGGGATTATGAGTAATGTCACTAAAAATGTGCTAGTTTGCAGCTCCATCAACAACCGGAAGTAATGACACCAGTGACCTTTACCTCTTTGTCCACAACGCAGGCACACAGAACTTCCACCCCTGCCCTCTGCATTGGGTTACAACCAGAACACGCCCATACCTTTTTTTTAAAGCCAAAGGGTAGAATGGTAGAAGTTAACCATAACTCATATATATATATATATATATATATATATATATATTTATATATATATATATATTTATATATATATTAACCAAAAAACAAATATTGTATGATTTCACTTATATATGGGACCTAGAAATATCAAATTCATAGAAATAGACAACAGAGTGGTAGCTACCAGAGGAGAGTGGTTGGGGATATGGAGAGGATTGGTCAAAAGGATACAAAATTTTCTATATGAGTAAGTTCTGAGGATCTAAATAAAATGCATAGATGGTAACTATAGTTAGTAATACTGCATTTTATACTTGAAATTTGCTAACAGAGTACATCTTAAATGCTCTCACCACAAAAAAGGAAAAATTCTTAAAAAAAAAATCCTATCAACAGCCAGGCATGATGGCACAGACCTGTAATCCTGGAACTCAGGAGGCTGAGGCAGGAGGATCATGTGAGTTCAAGGACAGACTGCGCTATATAAGAGAACTCAAGGCCAGCCTGCACTACAAAACATGACCTTATCTCAAAAAACAAGCTAACAAAAACCTTATCAATGAGGAATTTTCCTGATTCACTTTTAAAAACATAGAGAGATGATCTACTAACAGGGAAAAATGGAAAATAGATTAACATGGCCAAATTGCATAAAATGCACAAAAGCAAAAAAGACTAACTTGGAGACATATTTGCTGTTCCTCTTTGAAAGAACTCACTCACTTCTTAACGTGGCAAGTTGGTCATAGCAAGTTGTTGGCCAAGTTCAACAATTTTTGTCATTTCTATTTCCCCAAGGACTCGAGTGTTTGTGACATAATTTTTTAATAAAATCATGACCATTGTATTATTGCTTTGTGAACTTTATGAGCATTTGGTATTTTTAATAGGTTGTGTTGAAAGCCTTTGACCAAAGGAGGCCCACGATAAACTTAATGCCTTTTTATCCTTTTTTGTAGAGCAGGTTATCATAGTGATACATATATGTGTGTGTGTGTGTGTGTGTGTGTGTGTGTGTGTACACACCTCTCCAATGATAGAGAGGAAATAAGTATAACTCCTAACCTATATGATGTCTGATACAATGAGTTCATGTTCCCCCAATTCAGAGAATTTTAAAGAGAAATAGGGGTTAAGAATAGGAAGACTTACTGGGGAAAAGGAATGGGACATAGGGAAGAAGGGTCCCAAACTGCCAACAAGCCCACTTCTTGAAGCAAGTTTTATAGAGCAAAATCACGAGGTGGTTACACAACGGGACAAAATTATAATCAGCCAATAAGATGACAAGTACAGTCACTTAAGTAATAGTGATCCTACGGGAAGCAGGTCACTAGCAAGTGTACGTGCATGACACCATTAACCTTGACCAATAACCTATAGTTTGAGTCTTGTCTTTAGTCTTAGTCTTAGATGGTAGGGGAGGATGGCCCACCCTGCCCCTAGTGAGATAATGATTCATTTATACAGGAAATCTCAAAAGGGTGGTACCAATAATCTCAAGCTTCCATTCATCCCCTAGGGAAGCGTGTAAATCTGGCCACTGTGACTTTAATCTTTTTCAAATGCGCCCCCAGCCACAGTCCTGATGTGTTCTCGTCTTCTGTGCTGACTCCCTCGAGGGCCCAGCCCTGTCTGTCTGCCTATACTTTTTCCACCTAACTTAGCTGTCTATAATAATAGGATTTTTAAAAATAGTTTGCAAACTGAAAAAGTCATTTGGAAAAACACAACACAGACGAGCATGTCTTCCTCTGATTTGTGGATTTCTGTCGTGAGGCCAGAACTGTCAGACCGAGGCAGGGAAGTCATTGAGAATGCACCTGCGCTGAGATACTCACAGCCTAATTTTCTATTACTGTTGGTGCTGTAGGAAAATACAAGAGAGCAGCAAGCACACAAGATGAGTTATTTCCTACTTTGTTTATCACTTTCTGTTCAACCTGGCAGGACTGACTGGCAGGAGAGAAAACAGCATGGGGAATTCTCCACTTAGCAGAGGAGTTATTTGGACTAATTAAGTATGATCTTCCATCTTCCATTGGACTGTGCCCATTTCCATTGTTCAGGGACTTCTTCCCTCTCTTGGAACATCTTCCTCTTCCATCTGCTCCTAAGGAAAGTCTATACCTTGAAGGCTGAAAACAAAACAGACAAGAGTGGGAAAACAGAGAAATCTGAACTAAACCTGTAGTGTGCCAAAGAGTGCTGCTATTTATGTTAATTCCCCAGTTGTGATAATTGTGCCAAGAATACGGCAGAAAGATGAAAGAAATCATTAATGAGGGCAACTGAGTGAAGTATTTATGGGAGTGCTCTGTATATTTTTGCAAGTTTGGGGGGAAAATAATAATCCCCATGTATAGCTGGAATAGCCCACTATTAAAGAAAGTAGATTAAAAGAGAAAAATGCAGAAGTTTATTAACATGTTTATTTATACAAGGGAGACAGCCAGAGAATGAGTAATTCTCAAGGCAGTGGCATCAAGTTCCATCTAATAGAGCATCTTCAACAAAGATTTTCTTTTTGCCTTCAGCTCAACAATCCTCCACATTTGGTGGTGGCATACTCTGGTCTCCCATGCAATTCCTTTGTAAATCCATGTATGTTTCCAAATAAAACCACTCCAAGAAAAATACAGTAGAGTTACTAAACTCAAAACAGTAAGAAAAATTCTCCCATGTTAGACTCATCATCATATATTACTTTCCGCATAGTGTCTGCTTTTATACCACAGTGGGAAGTAAAAGTTTACATTTTATTTACTCCCATGGCCTTTTACCACCAATGCATATGTTTAGCTTCACCTATTAGGGAGGAAGAATGGGTTAGAACCAGAAACACATGATTTAAATCCTAGCTCTGCCACCCTTGGTAGAATGACTGACTTTCCCTGAGCTTCTTTGTGGTTTTCCAAGTATATATTTGTTAAACATTCATGTTGTACTCACTATTCTACTCTAAATTATTATTGTCCTCCTTGCAGTATTTTCAGATCTCAGAAGTATGTCTTTATTCTCCATCTCCATCTAGTACAACTCACTGACTTATTTTGTCAACGTACCTCAAATAGGAAAAGAAGAAAAGAGCATATCCCCCTCCCAGGGTTGCTGAGTACATCTGTCATGTTTTGGATCTGTTTTACCAATTGAAAAAGAGACTGCTCGCAATGCTTCCACAAGTGTGTTAGTATCTTCATTCCAAAATCATAAAACAAACATTATTTACCCCAATCCTATGCTCTGTTTGCCTATACGCTTTGGGTCTTCCAAAAAATGGCGCTAAAATGAAAGAGAATGACACTCGCGTTAGTTTTGTCTGAATATTGTGAAAATGTCCCCTAGCATAAGCTTAGTTGTTCTTTCATTCGTTCTTTCAGAAAGGGTGGGTGAACAGTTGGTACCTAGCCACCCCTAAGCTGCATATTGATAACATAAGCCACAACGAAACTACAGTTCCTACCCTAAAGGAGCTCATATCCTCCAGGGGGACAGACTTGTAAACAGCTCATTAGAATGCACTGTGGAATGTGCAGTAATAGAGATGTTCCAGAACATTATGAGATCATAAAAGAGCATTTCAATCTGTGGAGGAGTGTCAGATCAGGCGAGGCATCCTTGGGGAGATGAGGAGTGATCTGACTCTAAAGCAGGATTCGGCATGGAAATCACTCGGGGAACTTTAAAACACAGCAAGTCCTGGAAGCCACTCACATCCATTCTGTTGTCATTTGGCCTTGGGTGTGGCCTCGACATCGGGACTTTTAAAAGCTGTAATATTCTGAATAATGAGTAGAATCTAGTCAAAATGAGAACACACAGAGAAGGGCATAAAACGAATATACATTAAGCAGACAACAGTGTGAGTAAAGGCACTGAGGTGAGAAGGAGCATGGTGCATGATGGGCTTGTGAGCATGCACTCTACAGCAATGATGGGCAGCGGAGGGCAGCAGGGACGCCACTGTGCTGCCTCAGGACAGCAGATTGGAGACAAGAAAAGGCATGCTCAGATTTTCACCATAAGCAGCACACACTGCAATCTGAATGGAAGAGGGAAGACATATCAGGAAATCTAGGCAATGCTGAAGGAATAAGAATAGACTCTTAAAATGGCATTGAGAAAAGATTCCTAAAAACATTCAGCAAGTCTTACCAGAGAACCTCAAGGATGGTTTGCATGTGGCGAATGAGGTAGAAAGAGAAATCTGGTGAACAGGTGGATGGGATTAATACCTACTGAGACACAGAAGAGAGTGATAACAGTAGGTTTAGAAGGAAATATGATCTCAGTTTGGGCACAACACATTTGAGGTGCCTGTGGAGTGCTCAGGTGAATACAATGGCATTGGCCACCTGGTCCAGGTTTAAAGATGGTTAAGAATAACGGACTGGACTCATTCAAGACTGCTTCATTTTAGGTTGCTTCTGACCCAGCAAACAAGCAACATAAAGATAAATCTGCAATGGCTGATGTAGTCCCCCATTGCTTCCCTTTTATCTTAAGTACATATGTGGCAAATGGAATATTTTAGCAATGTATATGGATAATTTATCCACTGGGACAGAAGAATTATGAACATGTGGGTTTGTGACCCTTGCATTCTCGGCAGCGTCTGCACCCAGCAACTGACAGTAAGTAACATGGAAAACCACAATTACGCTGCTACACAGACCACATCACATAGTCTTAATGTCTGCATTCTGTGTGTTGAAATTCTGTGTTAGCACTGGAAAACTACTCTATTGCACTTAGTTTTTATTTTATTCCTACACGCAATGATATTTAGAGGTAACAAACTAAAGGGCAAAGCCTCCCTACAATTAACAGCGGGTCTAAAACAAGTCTTAGATCAAATTATTCAGACATTTATTAATGTCCTGGCTATCAATTCTCATAACAAAGATTCACTCCAGATTTAATGGATTAAAAAGCAATTCTATTGATATTGCCTGTGGTTCTGAGGGAGGACTGATCTCAGCTGGGTTCTTTCCTGGGTTTCTCTGGAGTCACATCTGCTGAGGCTCTGGGGACAGACTGGACTAAACATCTAAGATCACTACTCACATGGCTGGAATTTGATTCTAGCTTTCTCTGTGGGCTCAGCCAAGGCCAGGACACCTGTGGATCTCTTTTCCATGTGGCCCGGGCTTCCCACAGAATGGCAGCTGGTAGAAACTGTCACGCCCGGTAAGGGCTATGTGCAGAACTGGCATAGAATATTTTCTGCCACACTATATTATCACCATAGCCATAGGAACTTTTCAAATTCAAGGGGGTGACAAACAAGACTCCCATATGTCCATGGGAAACTGACAAGGTGACACTGTAGAAGATCTTTTAGTCTTCTGTGGTGAATACAATCTGTGCTGGCTGACTGTGGAAAGTCTTCCATAATTAGCAAACAGGCATAACACTGTCATGCCACCTGTTTGTTAGGAATTATGAAGTCTTAGTCCTTTGTTCTTCACAGTGCTCTAAAAATGCTTTCCATAAAAAATCTTGGCCAGAGACAAGGGCAAGGCAGTTCCAGAGGTAGGGTTTGGTCGATCTTTTTTAAACCATCTGTTATTAAAGAATTGAGGCTACCTCAGCCAATGGGACACTTTAGGGATTAGTCCTAGGATGTCATCCCAAAAGTCCCAGCCTACAGAGCTCATTAAACTCTCATACTTCCTTATGATTTACATGTAGATGTTCCCCCAGAGCCTCATGTGCTTACAGGAGAGGTTTTGGGGAGGTGATTGGATTACGGGGCTTACAGCTGACTTACTCTTATGATGAGGTTCTAGTCAGAAGAGTCGGGTCATGGGGGTCATGGCCTCAAAGGGTTTTTATCCCTCCCTGGCCAAGTTCTTTCTCTCTCTCCACTTCCTAGATGTGAAGCCCCCCTACCATGCTGCCCTGACTGGGAGCCAGAGACTATGAACTGAAATTCACTACATTAATTGTGAGCCAAAAAACTCTCCTTTCTCAATTGATGGATGTTGGGTATTCCATCCCAGAAGTGAAGAAAATGACTAAGAAGTATTCTATTTACCAAAGAATGGTGAATACCTGTAAAATATTCAGCACATATATACTTCTGCACTATTAATGAGATGCTATTTTAAAGCAACATGCCAGTACGCAACAAAGGCCCAGGATTTTGCCATATAAATCTGTTTAGAAGTTTCTGATAATAAATTTTTCCCTTACCCAGCACCAACGCCAATCAGCCTATTGAATATAAGTCTGAGCTTTTGCAGAGAGCATAGAATTGGAGCTTTTGATTTGGTAAACATCTGGATAGACATCTTGGAACTATTTTTACCAATTAAAAATAGAATGGATGAAGTAACTCTGGAAAGATGACAATCAGAAAAGACATGATTCTTAGTCAGTTCATTGGCGTTGCCCATGAAGCTGGCCCTACAATAATCTACATATCCTTTGAGAGTTTTAATCATAAAAGTTATCTTGGTTCTGAGATTTTGAATAAACAGAAGGAAGAACATCAAGTCACTGCAAGGAATTTCCAAGGCTCCAGCTAGACCTAAGCTTCACAATGATAAAATAGCCAAGGTCTAGAAACATACAACCAGAAAGATATCATTCCCTTTTGAGACCATTTGGGATATAAGACTAGAGAACAACTTTGAGCATAGAGTGTAGAATTGTCTATCAAAAACAAAATTTGAATGGACACAATGAAGAAATAAATCTCCAAGAGTTATTTGCATTTTCACAGATGTGTAGACCTAATCTCAGGAGAGGGATGGCTAAAGTACGGTGAATTTTGTTCACTTACTATACATGATTTCTGTTTTCTACACTGATAACAGCATAATAATAGCAATGCCACTTTTCCAAAGCCTTGACACCTGGGACTGTGAGACTAGCTCCTCTAATAGGTTTTGATCCATTCATCTGACAAACCACCCTTATAGGAAGATCGGTTAAATTTTTGTTAATAAAGAAGGACTTCATTTTAATTACACGATTGTACTTAAGATGATAGGTTCTTAATTGCAGGGAAGATTTTGGAGATAAGTGTCTTATTTGCTCTTGAGGATAGGCTTGTCCCCGCCTCATCTGTTGTTTTCTTTTTAGTAAATATACAATATAGTAAAGTTATAGCTTCCCGGGAACGCTGTTGAGCTAATTCTGAAAAGAGTCTGTGTAATATTAGGGTGTTGTCTCTGTGTGTGTGTCTCATTTAAATTATAAAATTGGCACCCTTTTGAATACCTCTGTTTAGTCCAGACCACCAGTACCTTTGTGAGAGAGATTGGGTGAGCATCAGACACGACTTTTCCATTCCTTTGAAGCTGGAACAAGGTGACTAACGTCCAAGTAACTTATTCAGGGACAATAATGACAGAAACTGCTGCAAACCTCAAATCACTTTCTCTTAGCTCATCCCCACCACCTCTGCACTGCTGTTGGGAGCCGGTGTGAGGGCTCGCTGTTAGTCTCCTTGGAATCAGCCCCTCCCGCCGTGTTACCAAGATGGCGCCTATGTCCTGTTTTCCGGTTCTTGTTGCTGACTCTGTGTATACCTTATATAGAGAGGTACCTGCTTACTCCGCCTTAAAACCAATCCTGGAGGCCCACGTGGCGTAGTATGATTTGCTAACCATTCTTATATAAGTCGCTGTGACAGTAAACAGCAGCGGCAGCAGCCTGGAAGGAGCCACGCAGAGTGGACTCCTGTGGGGTTTGTGCTGTGTCCAATAAAGAAAACACGTTACAGAACCCGATTGTCTGCGTGCTGCCTTCTGCGGGTCGGGAGCGGCGCCGGACACACTGCAGACTTTTCAGTTTCTCCATCACCAGAGATGAAGGCAAAACAACTGACCTGACTTCTTTCAAAAGAAAACACCTATTTACCAGCTATGCTATCTACACTTTATGCAAGTTTTATTTTCAACAATTATATAGAAATAACCAGTGAATTTTGTACACAGAAGTACAAAAGGATCTATGAACTTCATTCTTTTGAAGGCTGGGATTAATTTTATTTTTTTAAAATTTGGGACAAACTGATGCTATGTGTCCCTAATATGACCCCACTGAGGATGCAACGCCAATTGTGTGATCAACAAACAAATTAAATGTAAGTATGAAATGAATGTAAGTATAAAGATTCAGTCTGACAAATCCTGAGATGTTGTTCAAAACTAAGATCCTACATGAAAGCTGGTACTTTCAACAACCTCTGCATCATACAAGGGGGAAAATGCAAGTGAGAAACTGTTTTAGAGACAAGTGAATGCAATTCATGCTTCGTGACCAGATCTTGGATTTGAAAAAGATAATCAATAAAGGACAACTCGGGAAGTTGGAATTTGAGTCTGACGTTATAGAGCAGAATTATGTTAATGTAAATTATTCGAGTATGGTTTGGAGTAGTGATTATAGAGGAGAATTTCCTTTTTTCTTATGAGATACAAGTTAATGTAGTTGTGAGTGAAATGATACGATCTCTGTAACAAGCTCAAATTGTACAGCAAAATAAATACACAAAAAGAAAAAAAAGGAAAATCTGGAAAAATTATAATGAAGACATTCAGGTAAAGGGTATACTGGTGTTCATTATACTATTCTCATAATTTTAAACCACAGTGATATATGTGCACCCATGTTTATAGCAGCACAATTTGTAACAGCTAAATCATGGAAGCAACCCAAATGCCCATCGACTGAGGAATGGATAAAAAAGATGTGGTATTTTTATATAAAGCAATATTACTCAGCTATAAAGAAAGATGAACTTGAGGCTTTTATAGGTAAATGAATGCAATGGGAGACCATATTCATAAGTGAAATAAATCAGACCCGCATGTGTAAATACCACATTGTCCCACTGGTGTAAAAACCTAAAATAGTAAATAAAATCTAAAAGGTACAATAGATATTGTTAGAGGGAAAGAAACTGCTTAAAAGGAAAGAACAACTGGGATAAGAGAGAAGAAAAAAGGAAAAAATATGTATATATGTATACACAAGATAGTTAAGATAATTGTACTACTAATTTCCATGCTTTATGGAAAAGAACAGTTAATGTTTAACTGTTTACCAATTTTACATGCCTATATTTGTTTAACTGAGTAGCCAGTTTGAAGATAACAATATGTAATACAATAACCATTGTTAATTTCCTATCACCTTGTCTGAAATTCTGTATTGTTTCTACTGTTTTGGTGTTATTTTGTTTATGTTTGTTTGCTAATATGTTTTCATGCTTGCATCTTTAAAATAACAAAAAGCGTGCAGTATTCCTAGTACTATCACCAGTCTTTTATCTGGACTGTATAGCTAATAGTTCAATAATTCCAAATACAAGGGCCAGGGAGATAGCTCAATGGCACAGCACCTGCCTGGCAAGCGCAAGGTTATGAGTTTGATTTCCTACACCAAAAAAGGAGTAATTCTAAATACAATGGTAGCTGTTCTGGTATATTTGAAGAAATTGCTGGTATACCTAAGGAAATATACTTTTCTAAAAGAAATTGCTAGATAAGACAAAATAGACTAATTTTATGTAATTCCAAAATCTTACTGGCTTAATACTGTAAAGAGGATCTATAAATCTTGTGTATAAACATTGTGCTGGGGTGGATAATCCTAGCTGTCTTGCACTCAGAGACCCATACTTCCTCTAAGAGGTTGTTCTACCATCCCATGGTCTTCCATTTCTAGAAATATGGTCAGGGAAAGATGGAGAGGAAAGTCCCACAGGTATTTTATAGCCAAGTCTGGAAGTAGCAACAGTCACTTCCACCCATTGCACTTTAGCCAGATGCAGGCTTATGCCCACAAGCCATAGCAAAAAGGGCTACAAATACAATCTTCCTGTGGATATCAAAGGAAAATGATTTTATTTTATGAGCTTCTAATATTGTAATAACAAAAACTCCCAGTTTGGACCTTTAATATACTTCCATTTAACTTCACTCCAATGTGCAAAGCACATTACTTAACAATTCTGACTTTATTAATAAGGATTATGAAAATACACAACCTTAAATCATCATCTATCTTTCTTAAATTTCATGGAACAAAGTGAAGTCTTCTTTTTAAACAGTGCTTCCATTTTTTGCACCAATCCCTTCATCTATAAATCCCCCAGGTCCTTATAAAATGGAAACTAAACTCAGAGCCTAAAGAGAATTTCAGTGAGGATGCTTAGTGGCTTTGTGCAGGAAAATGGGTAATGGGAATAGGAGAATCGAAAAGGCAGAGCAGCAATCAACACAAAGTTCAGCCTCTCTAGGACTCAGGATTGAGACAACTGGAAAATAACTTGACAAAGAGGAAGCAAGAAGAAAGAAAGAAAGAAAGAAAGAAAGGAAGGAAGAAGAAAGGAAGAAAAGAAAGAAAGCCATCTCTGCTGACTCAAGAAGGAACTCACAGGGCCAGGCCTGGTGGCATACACCTGTAATCCCAGCACCCGGGAAGCTGAGGCAGGAGGATAAGCCAAAACTGATCAGCAGTGCCAAAGAAGGTCACTACATATTGGTTAAGGTAACAATTCAACAGGAAGAAAAAAACAATTATAAATATATATGAACCGGGCTGGGGATATAGCTCCGTGGAATAAGCGCTTGCCTAGCAGGCGCAGGGTCCTGAGTTCTATCCCCAGTACCGCAAAAAAAAAAAAAAAAAAAAAAATATATATATATATATATATATATATATGAACCAAACATCACTGTGCCCAACTTTAACAAACAAACATTACCTGACATGAAAGATCAGAAGAACATGAACACAATTATAATGAGGAAACTCAATACCCCACTGTTACAAATAGATCAACTAGGCCAAACAATCAACAAAGAAATGTCAGAAATGAACTAAAAATTTGAACAAATGGACTTAATTGATATCTGTAAAACAACAAAATACACATTTTCTCAGCAGCATATAGTACTGTCTCAAAAATGACCTCAGGCTAACCCACAAAGCATACTTTAGCAAATGTAAAAGAATCAAAATTATCTCATAATATTATCAGATCATAGTGTGATGAAACTAGAAATCAATGGCAGAAGAAATTATAGAAATTATGCAAACACATGGAAATTAAACAAAGCCCTCTTGAATAATTGGTGGGTCACAGAAGAAATCAAGAAATTAAACAGTTTCTAGAATTAGGTAGCACTAGTACAATATACAAGTATTTAAGTGACAAAAATGAAAATATTCCTTAGAGGTAAGTTTATAGCTATAAACCCCCACATCAAAACCACACGGTGTGCCCAAATAATCTAATGACGCCACTCAATATCCTGCAAAAACAACCGTCCAAATGCAAATTTAACACAAGAAAGGAAATTATAAAATTGGAGCAGAAATTAATGAAATTGAGACTGAAAAACAATACAAAGAATCAATGAATTGAAGAAACAGTTTTTTGAAGGACTAAACAAAATAGAAAACCCCCTAGCTAGTCTTACTAAAAAAATGAAAGAAAGGCCCCAAATCAATGCAATTAGAAATGAAAAAGTGAAATCATAGTGGACACAACTGAGATCCAGAAGATTATTAGCACCTACTCTGAGAACCTGTTCTCTAATAAATTGGAGAAATCACAAGAAATGGTTAGAATACCAGACATATATGAATTATCAAACTGAACCAAGAAGATGTAAAAACCCTGAATAATCCAATATCTGGAAATGAAATTGAGACCGTAATTAAATAAAACACCAACTAAAAAAAACCAGGGTCCTGATGATTTCACTGCTGAATTCTCCAAGAACTTTAGGGAAGATCTAACAGCAATACTCCACAAACTCTTCAGTGAAATTCAGAGGAAAGGAGTATTCCCAAAGTACTTCCTAGAAGCTAGGATTACTTTAATTCCAATACAGAAAAAGACCCAGCCAAAAGTTGTGCTGCAAAACTATCTTCCAGAGAAGATGATAAATTTTTTTCTCTATCTATTCATTGAACAGATTAATATCTAGAATATATTGAAGTCCTCAAAAAAAGACCCCCAAAATAAAAGACCCAATAAAAATCGGCCATTAAATGAATAAGCACCTGACAGAAGAAGAAATATAATTAGCCAATAAATTTCTGAAAAAAATGTTCAACGTCTCTGGCCATCACAGAAATGCAAATTAAAACAACCCTGAGATTCCATCTGACTCCAGAAACAAAGGCTACCATCAAAAGATCTAATAATAACAAATGTGGGTGAGGCTGCAGGGAAGAAAAGGAACACTTCTACATTATTGATAGGAATGTAAAATAGTACTACCATCACAGAAAGCAGTACAGAGATTCCTCATAAAATTAAAACTAGAAATTTTCTTCTATTCAGCAATCCCCCTTCTAAACATCTTCCTGCATGTGTCATACTACAGTGATACATGTATGTCCGTGTTCAAACAACACAACTCTTAGTAACAGTTATGATTTGTGTGCAGATGACAACCAAAGCCTCATGCAGTCATAGGGCTTTTTCAGGGGTGATTGAATGCAGGTGTGATGTTGGGATTAAGGGAGTGTGATTGGTTTGGCATAGTTCAGGCAAGGATTAAGGTTGTGAATATTACACTTGCCCTAGGGCAGGTAGCCTGCATACAATATAAAGGACAGAAACAGTCTTGTCTCTCCCTTGTTGCTTTTGCAGCCTTCAGCCCCCATGAATGGTTGCCCTTAGCCATGTGCCACCCTGCCTCAGAGCCAACCAATTATAGACTCAAACCTTTACAAACTGTAAGCTAAACAAACCTTTGCTCCCATAAATTTGGGTGTCAGGTATTTTGCCTCATCAGGGAGAGAAAAGAGACCTTGGAAGAGGGCTGTATGTCCATAAACATATGAATGGATAAAGAAATGTGTTTTCTAGACTCAGGGCAGTACTGCTGTGCCATAAAGAAGGGTAAATGAGGTATTCGCAAGAAAATGGATACACCTTGAGATATAATACTGACATAAATCAGAGATACAAGCCTGCATATCACATGGTTTCTCTCATATAAGAAACTCAAAATTGATAAAGGGCAAAATAAAAGGTAGATAATAGGATAAAGGGAAACCGCTCTTTTGCAGATGGGAAGGGGACCAAGGGGACCAAGAGATGCAGGGAAAAGGATGCAAAGAGAAGGCCAACGTGTTATGCACATGCACCACCTCCCTGTGATGAGTGAGGTCATTAGGGACTTTAAACGTGCACTAATAAAAAAAAAGATACAAAAAAGAAAACTGATAATGTGATATTAATGAAAGGCCCAATGACAAATGGTTAACCCAGAATCAGAGTGAGTCACCCCTTCAAATCAGTATTTGTTTCGCATTTATTTGTGTGGAAGTGTTTCAGGAAAAAAAATCCAAAATTATTGAGAACACATAATGAGCCTCCATGTATCTTAATATTTCATCTCTTAGTAAGTACAAAATATCTCTGTGGTTTTAACTGACATTTCTCTGGTGACCAGTGCAGTTGTATGTGTATATCTGCTGCTTGTGCTTCTGCTCAGTGGTCCTCCAATTCATGTCCTTTCTCCATATTTCCATTGGATCTTGTGTATTATTTTCATATATAGAAATACTGGTATTTTGTTTTTTGTTTTTGTTTGTTTGTTTTTTGGTACCAAGAATTGAACTCATGATCTCTTGTTTGCCAGGCAGGCACTGGGCCACTGAGCTATGTCTCCAGCCCAGAAATACTGGTGTTATGAAGCATTTGTCTGATATTTATTGGAAAGTGATACTAAAAGCTTCATGGAGAACAGGTATGAAGCATCACTACTGTAATCCGCCCTTTCTCTTATTATCTCTGGCAATTCCACTTTGTCTCTACTCATCAAAATAAAACACTGTGCATTCCATGACCACAGTGTGAAAGTCAGCTGACAAGTGCAACAATGTGCTGCTGCAGTGCAACGCAGAGTAGTGTTAAAGTTCTTCCACGTATACAGAGAAGCCTCCTGGGGGAACTCTGATAAATATAATTTTCAGTATTTCTTCGTATTCTTTGGGAATTTTAATAAATCAGTTATATTTTAGCATCTATTATAAACTGATGGTTAAATACGCTTAACAAGCTGGTATCTAGTCAGGATCTTAATCCTAATCTGAATTGCTATAATCAAAGTTTGTGTAAGAAAGCACAGAAAAATGGTGTGAGAAGCAAGAAAATAGGTCAACAAAAAGGGATGCTCTATACTGTCATTTACTGGTGAATGCACCATGCTACCAGGTAAGGTTGCATCATCTTGAGGACTTTTCTTTGCATCTTTCTTTAGTAAACCTAAGTAAAAGTATCCCTTTCCTCCAGGTGTGCTTAAAGCAAACATGATAAAACTATCCAGCTCTTGTATTTCATGAATGCCATTGGCAGTTGCAGTAACTCAGATTTCTGCATCCAGTGGCCCTATCAATGCCACCTTTTATTCTTTTCATGCACACTGGCACCCATACGCTTTTTGCTTTACAGTGTGAGCAGGTAACATAACTGCCTTTGAGCCAAGTAGCTTGTCTGAGATAAACCTCTACTTGGCAACTCATGGGAGATCATGCCAGCTTAGCCATCTTGTAAGAATCTTGTTTGCACAAAACACTTTTCATTTTTGATAGGAAAAGATTTAAACAGATGCATAACAGGATAAGAAAACACACACACACACACACACACACACACACACATACACACACACCAAACACACACACAGGCGCACACACAGGCACACACACACACTTGTTTCCTGCAGATACCAATCTGACATAGTTGCCTGAGGCAATACAGTAAAGCATATGCTTTCTACCTCAACTCATTTCACCTGGGACGGTCCCACTGGGAAGAGGAAGGAATATAGATGTGGCCAGTGCCTGCGTTGCTCATTTGGGTGTGACAGTCCTTCTAGCCATGGAAGGTCTAGTTCTCTTAGAAGTCTTGGGTCCAAAAAAGCTCTACTTAGATGAAAAAGATAGCCAAGAACCCTGTAATTTGACCTGAAATCTGTGAACTGTCCAGTGGATGATGTCTGTGAGTCTCTATCAGACTTTGCTAAAATTGCTTTTCCTTCTACAAAGCACTCCAGCCTCAGCATCATCTGTTTCTTCTCTGCTGAGAGAAGCTACTTGGACTCCATGAGGGGGAGCCTGAACGTCTGTGCAGGGAGGAGAAGGCCTGGGTCCAGGCTCCTGGCACTCCCTCCCTCCATTGCTCCTTGCTGTAAAGGAGGCTAAGACACCTGGACATGGAGAGATGGTGATTTGATTTGATTTGGTCCTCTTTTCACTTTTTAACCAAATCCTATCTACTTTTTTCCCAAAATAAATGACCTCTTTTGATTTGCTCAGCAGTGAGCAAATGACACTCAGCAAATGAACTTGAGTAGACGTAACACCGTGGCAGTGCAGTGGGCGCCTCTCTCTCCAGGACTGTTCAGTGTGGGACCGATGTCAGCAGTATGGCAGCAATGAGCTGGGACATGGGAGAGGTGGGGGAAGTGACAGTGCAGTAAGACCGTCGGTGATCAACTCTCTATAAAAATATCAATTTGAAGAGCTATTCATGCACAAAACTACTTTCATAAGAGCTAATGGAAGCAGTGAGAGATTGCAGCCCCCGATTTTAGCATAATAATAAGAAAAAGTGAATTGAGAAAGGTAGAAAGAAAAGAACTGCCCTCTTTTAGCCTGCCTCAACTCCAAGCCACAAAGCATGGAGACGCCTGCCACTTGAGAAAGGAATTAAGCGCAGGCCTTAGACTTTGAACCCAGTAGCAGTTGCATCAGTCTGAAGCCCCCACAGGGCAGAATCCAATGGCCCATCCCCCTGGGCCAGTGTCTGCTGACAGACTCTCTGGACCTGCATTATCCGGGTAGCTGAGAGACTGTGGCATCCATGATTCTGGTCTCCAACAAACTGGAGGAGGAAAATCAAATCAAATTTTCCCCTAAGGTCATCATTGATCCTAACCTTTGAATTTGATTCAGTTCTCATCCAACTCAGTTTGCGACCAGAATTGTGGGAAGAATCCAGTTCATGAGCTGAGATAACACTGTACTTCCATCAGTGAGCCCCACCTCTTCAGGGTCTTGGAGAGGCAGGTCACCGACATCCTGCCTGCTTGCATAGGTCTGGGAAACCACCTGTTCACAAGAGTAGTGAACTTCTGAGCCCACAGACATTAAGGATTAAGGTATACACATCTGTACAATAACCTGAGGGGTCCAAGAAGCATGGTTTCGCATACTTTCAATGGGTAAAATCTGCTCTGGCCTTTGCCAGAATTGGAGAATTGCCTCTAATTTTCCTAGTAAATCTCTTCCTAGTAAGAGAACAAGACTGTGTGGGACAATTAAAAACCCATGGCTAAACATTTGACCTTCAAAGTGACATGTCATAGCAGGAGTAAAGAAGCTCCCACTAGGGGTCACTCAACACAAATTATGGTGACAGAAGTAGAGGAAAGTTTTCCCAAACAAGGAAGTTAAAATAGAGTGAGCTGACCCTGTATCTACCAGTAATTACTTGGCTCTCCCATGACAGCCACGATGACCCAGGTTTCCTTACAAGGAATGGTGATGTCTGTGGATAGGGGCATTGCACGTTGCCCATGCCCCTCATTTTTCATCGGAGCAGGAGATGAGAGTGTAGGCAGGCCTAGCCGCTCCCTGAGACAGGGACACTCAACCTTCCAGTGCCATGAGCCTGGCATATTGTCTGTCTGACACATGGAGCAGGGCCCAGGCAGTGACAGAGTATAATCATGTGTCCAGTGCCCAATTTTCTAGCAGGCCTTGATTAGCCCTGGGTTTTCCCTTGGACAACTTGGGTGTGATCACATCATTGCCAATTGCAACAACGATAATTTTGTTCTGTCTTTTCTCTCAGTCCTCCTCTTTTCTCTCTCAACTAGACCCCAATTATTGAACACAGAAAAGGGCATGTCCAGCAATTTGGTCATATTTGAAAATACTGGTTATCTCTGGAGTTTTAGTCTCTGGCAGAAACTGGTGGGAGAGGCCAGTATCCCCATAAGGTACAAGAAGGCATCTAAGGACAAGATCATCAAAGATATCAATTGTTTTTCTTTGGAGACCTCTTTGAATAACATAGTCCTTGGGCCTTTCCAGAGATAATGAGACATAAAAGCCTGAACACAAGGAATTTCATGCCAATTTCCTTGCCTTTTACAAAAACCTAACCGAAGAGTACTATTGTAATTTACACTGCTATTCTATACCCATCTCTCACTATTTCCTAGTTCATACTGGACCTAAACAGCATTTGCAATAGAAGATAAGCTGTTAAAGACTGGTACGGAGGCCCTGGGCCTGCAACTAGCAACCTGTGTGGGGCCTATAAAGAGAGAGAAACGACTAACCCTGGGATCATTCAGAGGGCATCCCCCCACAGATGGATCTAGACCCACTGAGTCCCTGGAGCCTGCTTCATGAGACTCAGCTATATTACCAAATATCCCCAGTGTTGTGAACAATACCAGTGCCTTCCTGCTGTGTTGTTGTTGTTGTTTTGTTGTTCCTTAGGAAATACCACACCTCCTGTGGCCCGTCCTGACTCCTTCAGTGTCAAACTGTCTCCTGTTGTTAAGGATACACCCTAACGGTGAGGTTGTGGGATCTGCAGAGTGTTTCCCCATAATGCACCAGTCCACTGATTCCACAGAGAAAAGGGTGGAGCACTCTAACGTACTCCCTTAGGAAGTCCCGTGAGATCAGGGTGGAACCCCCCACCTGGGGACTCCCTTAGCCACTTGAGAAACAGTACACTCCTAAGAGATCAGAGTGGAGCCCCTGCGCTCTACTGATTCCCTAAAGAGAAAGGTGGAGCCCTCTCTTGGTTCCCTTAGTCGCTTAAGAAACACTATCCCTTGCATTTACCCTCGCAGTAAGAAACCCTAAAAACAGTTCTAAGTACAAGGACGGCTCTACTTTGGCATACTCACAACCACTTGAGTTAAGTTTTACTGACTGTTCTTTTATTCTGCTCAAGCCATCAAGCCTACATTTCTAAATTACCCAAATTTCTGTTAAAAGAAACAGGAGGGGGTCTAACTTGATTCAAAAGACAAGAGGGAAGGAGACCCCTATGTTACCTCAAATTAGAATTTTAGCTCTTGTTTACAAGGTGAGATTTCCCAGGGACCATGAGGCCAACTAAAAGAATGGCAAACAGCATGGTGGAACCATGTGACCTGCTCAGCTGGTTAAAATGGCTGACAAACAGACACACAGGATGAACCAAAATGGCTAATCCATGTGACACACTCATGAGCCAAAATGGTTGCCAATCATGGCAGAAAGGTGGACTGGGATGAAACAAGGCTCTGAGAAAGCAGGTCACTATGATAACAGGAGATAAAAGGCCATCTAGGGGACAAGCACAGGTGAGGTTTTGTGCACAAAAGTGGTAAACTGGGATAGGAGGGAGCAGGAAGCCAACTTACCAGTAGCTAATTTTCCCAAAAGAATAAGAAAGTTGAGCAAAGTATCATGGAGAACAGAAACATGAGGACAAAAGGCATATTAAATTCTAGGTTAACACATGGAAGCTGAACAACGTGTTCTGTGACTTGGTTAATAACAGGCTCTTGAGCAATTCTTACTGACTTGTACCCACAATAAGTGAACAGAAACAGAAAAGAGAAGAAAAAGAGATAAACTTGAGGCAGACTTGTGGGCCTCTTACTGGATGGGAAAACACAGAGGCCATGCCTTCCCCCACCCCAATGGTGGGATCTACTAGGAAACCACTCCCAGCACCACGGGAAAGCTTCCCCAGCCCCATTATTTTGTTACACTCTCTACCTCCCTGTCTCTGGCCAATAACCAGAAAGGATTTAAGCACCCTGACAGATGAAAACCTGTCCCGGGAGCAAAGGACAAGGGGATTGGAGCTTTTTAAGGAAGAGAGGGCAAGGAAGAAAAAACGAAACCAGTCCATTCTGGCTTTAGTTAATAGTTTTAGAAAGAGAAGAAGGAACAAAAATTGTGCTCAAAAGGGCCTTACCTGCTTCAGACTGACTCTGCCAAATATGTAACCAGGTTTTGCAGCGCTGGAGTCTCCTTGTAGAGGTGGTTTCTAGGTTCTTCCTGTCCTGAGCAAAGAATTGGTCAAGACAAGTGCACACAGTTACAAGGTTTTATATTTATTAAAGATAAAAAAGAAATGGGTTCTGCACGGTGAATTTGGGCCAAGTGAAAGCAAGCAAGAAAAAGTACTCCCTACAGCAGGAGTGTGGGCTACTGTGAGAACACAGTAGCAAAAGGCTCAGTGGCAAATTTCCTTTGGTACCTCTCCTTCCCTGAGCTAGAGTCAGATACAGTGCCCCAGCCACTCCAAGAGCCTGCCTAAAGTATCACCACCTGGCTTTTGCACTTTACTATTTAAATGCAGATAAGTTAAAGCCTGTGCCTGTTTCCTGAACAGAACACCACTTAACATTTGAAAAGCTAACTAAAGTAATTGTGGATATATAAAAACAGAACCATCCCAGATCTTAGTGCTTTCTCCATTAGAGTAAAATTAAGAGATGTTTTCCCACTTGGCTTCACTTCTGGTTTAAGCAGTGTCATTTGAAGGGACTTGAAATAACTAGCTAAGTCATGAAGAAGCTTAGAATAAATACAAGTTGGGCTATCAAGGTCTCCAACAAGGTGGTTAAAAGGACTTTGCTCAGGAAAGTTCTGCGGCTACTTCATGGGCATTTGGACAAGGCAGGCCAACAGATAGCCCAACTTCCTTGTCCCTAAGGAGTTAATGGGTGCAAATATAGAGACAAAGGGCCCATGGGAGCTTTCTTCTGCACTTAATGTTACCAGCACAGCTTGGACAGAGACATCTGTCTAGTCTATGCTAACGTCTCACATGAGAAGTTTTGTAAAAGTCTCAGGTCTCTTCCTTATGTGTGGGACATCACCCTAAGGAGTGAAATTCTAGTTGTTTCCTCCTCTCTGTAGACCCCATCTGAGCTAATGGGAAACCTCTTCGGTCTCTTCACCACACAGATTGCACTGGCTTCACCACCAGGCCTCATTCTTGATGAATGGAACAGGTTTGACCCTGACAATTTAAAACAAGAACAGCTTATCTACTATTGCAATATTGATACAGGAAAATAAATCTCCCAACCTGAATGATATCAGAAGAGTTCGTGTTCTCTAAAACCGAAGAATGAATTTTAGGAACAATGGAGGTTAAGAGCAGAACATATTTATTGAGAGAAAGAAAGCTTCTGTCCAAGAGAGGGACAGAAGGGGGGCCCGAGTGGGTTCCCCCCGACTGTCTTTTCCAGGGACTTTTATAGAGAAAAACCATGAAGTGAGGTGGGTCCAAGGTAGGGGAGATGGGCAAAACTATGGTCAGCCAATAAGATTACAGGTATAATTGTCCAGGTAAGACTGAGTGGACTGGGATCAAATGAGGAAGCGAGTCACATAGCAAGCGGGCGTGGATACAGATCAGGGGTTTTTCCTGTGGGGGTCGGGCTAGTGACTCTTCCCGGCTTTTTAGAAGGTGGTTGTTACTTATTTAGAATATCAATCCCTGATGTTTTATACCTAGGGAGATAAGTGGGTGCATTTGTTTAGCACCTTTTGTCTTGAGGTCTGGCCCACAGGTCTGCTGGCTTCTTCAGGTCTGCTGGCTCCTTCGAGGCCCTGGCCCTGTCTGACGGCCTATAATATTTCTCACTCAGCTGCCTATAACAATATGATCAGGGTTTGTTGTAAAGTAGGAGATGGCAAAATATGGATGTGAGATAGTACCTCAAATTGTGAAGCTATTCTCCAGTTACAGTGTTTCTGCCTGGAACATAAAAGGTGGAGTGAAATGCTTTTACTTTCAGGCTTTTGTGACTGTGGTACTTAGTGTGGGCCCCGAGGAAGACAAATATCCTACATGACCCTGTTCTAAAAAACCCATTTGTCTCTCAGGAGAATCTCAGTCTTGCTGATCTATTTAGTGAGGATAACTGCACCAGGAAGTATTCTCAACCTCCCCCTTACAATGCTCAGACCAATAAATCAGGTCCATCCTTCCAAGTAACCAAGGGACTATGTTAGAGCATTTTGCCCCAGAGGAACCCTACGTTCCTCATCTCCCTCAATAGCTTCATCAGGAGGCCATAAGTCCTAACTAAGCCAATTGTCAGAAGACTTTACTTAGTAAGTTTGCGGACAGCTTCCAAACCTTGACCCTTGCTTTTGACTCATCATAGCAAGACGTCCAATTCATCTTGGTCACTTTCTGTGCCTCAGGTGAAAGATGGAGAATCCTACAAAAGGCTGGAAACTATGCAGATGAACAATGTCCACCAGAAAGGAAAAGAAACTACCCTAGAATAGCTGTTCTTCTTCAGCAGAGCCAAACTTGGACTCAAATACTCAGCCTGGACGAGAAAGATTGTCTAGTACACTAGCTGCTCTTATCAGGGGTATGAAAAGGTGCATTAAAAAGTCTATTAATTATGATAGAGTGGATAGGGCCTTACAGGGTAAAGAGAAAATTCAGCTTGGTTTCATAACCAGTTAGCAGAGGCCTTTCTGTATTAGTAGTATACTAACATGGATCCATCTTCCAGGCAGGGAGAAACACAAGTGGGGCAGCACTTCATTTCTCAGCCAGCCCCATACATCTGGCATAAGCTATAAAACCTTCAGATGGGTCCACAGACAACTGTGGCTCAATTGCTGGGCATGGCGTTTTCTGTGTTCAGCAACTGTGACCCAGAAGAGAGACAGAAGAAAAAGGCTGAAATTACAGCTGTTGCAATGGGTAATGCTTCAAATTCACCTCAGTTGTCGAAAGAAAAACCTAGGGATAGCCAAGGAAAGAGTTCCTGTTTCAAGGGCAAAGGAACGGGACACCAGGCACAAGACTGCACAAGGCCTCTGTCTGGGCCTTGCTCTGTACATGAGGCAGCTAAGGCACCCGACTCATGGCACAGGGGGTTTGAGTGTGTCCACTCCCAGAGAGGGGCCAGGCCAGCCAAAACCCTCATTTCCTGCTCTGATGACTGAAGAGGCCCAGGGTCATGTGCAATGCCCCTGTCCACGGACATCACCACTTCCTCTGAAGAACCCTGGGTAATCTTAGATGTCATAATTAGCCAAGTGAACTGCTTATAGATAAAAGGTTGGCTCATTCTGTTTGGGTTTTCTTCTCTGGAAAACTCTCTTATAAGTCTATAGCCATAGTTGGGGTCAAGGTGATTGCTAATCAGAGATTCTTTATTTTTTCTTTACCCAAAAGTTAGTCAGATGTAAATGATTTAAACAGATGTTGATCCTAATTGACACCTTTACAGGCTAGATTGAAGCCTTTCCTACCAATTCAGTAAAGGTTACTGAGGTAGTCAAGGTACTTCTTAAAGAAATCATCCTCAGGTTTGTACTAGCCTAGTTTCTCCAGAGTGACAATGGACCTTCTTTTACTTCCCAAGTAACTCAGGGAATGGCAAAGACTTTATGAATAAAATACCATCTTCATCCCTCTTGGTAGCCTCATTCTTCTAGACAAGTGGAGAGAGAGGCAACCAGACTCTAAAGTTGGCTCTCACAAAACTTTGCCAAGACATCTCTGAGTCCTGGCTCTAACTGCTGCCAGTAGCATACATGAGAGTTCATATCATGCCTAAAACAGGGTTAAGTTTGAGCCCATTTGAGATGTTATACAGAAGTCCATTACTATGCTCTGATATGATAGTAGATCCAGAGACTATGAGACTCTTACAATATCTCATTAATCTAGGCCAAGTGCAACAGTTCTGTGAACTCCTGGCCCAGGGGGACTACCCAGTGTCCACCCTGGAGAACAAGTGCTTGTGAAAACTTGGAGAGAGTAAACAAGCAGACTAGTTAAAGCCAAAGTGGAATAGAATCACTTTTCAGTGATCCTTGCCACATCCACTGCAGTAAATCCAGATAACTGGATTCATCTTTCTAAACTACAGCTAGTCCCTCCTGAATTGTCTAATGAACAAGACCACCCAAAAGATAATAGCTACTCCTCTGAAAGATTTGAGATATCTATTCAAAGAGCAAGGCTCCAGTGCTACTACAGATAAGTAAATAAGATTCTGCTTAGACCATGACTCTCAGACTCTTGATAATTTATCTGACATACCTCTCTAATGTGCATTTTTCTCTACAGGAAACATGGAAATCTGACCAGATCCTCACATTTAGGCCAACAATAAAGTTTCTTTCTCCCACCAAACAGGCAGTTCAAGAGCCAGTAACTCTTTTCTCATTATGTCCTGACAGGTTTTTCTTTCCTCAACCCAACCAATGAGACAAAACACCCCACAGTAGTTGGAGAGTACATAATCCCTAGCAGAGAGAGTCTATAGCTTCTTCAAGTTTGAAGGAGCTATAGAAGACAGACGACCAGTTCTTCAGTATTCCATAAAAGTTTATGGGATTTATGTCTCTCAAGGGGAAATGATGTAGGGGTTAGTGTCAGGCTAGACCCCAAGTAGCAACCAAGACCACCAGAATAGGCAGAATGGAAACAAACAGTGATATCTTTATCTCAGACTGGGTGCAGCCTTGCCAAGGGTGAGAAAGCTGTTGGCCCCAAATAAAGGAAGGGAGCCTGCTTTATAGACTAATTTAGGAATGGGAGGGGGGAGTCCCCTTGAGGAAGACAGAAAATTTTAAATTTCTCAGGGATCACTGGGGGTCTGGTGCCTCTGGGGGAGGGAAGTGAAGGATGACATTGGCATGTTGCTGATTACAGCGTGGCATTCCATAGACTTATGAGGTTTCCTGTAAACCTGAGAACCAGGCCTGGAAACCATCCTGATAAACAGATTTACTTTAGTCTCTCGAGCCGAGTGAGGGGATTTCTGTTTGGATAGACTGGTGGTCTGTGAGAGTATTTTCTCTTTAAGTTGGGTGGGGTCTGTGAGGGATCTAACAGGTCATAGCAAACCAGACTGGAGAAGTATGCAGGATCTGTCAATTGCAAGGTCCCAGGGTGGCACCAGATGATTCCCAGGACCCCATATGTAGACCTTCTCACAGGCTTCCATGAGACATGGAGGGCATAAAGGGGACCAGATGCCGTGAGGAGCCCACTATGGTGACTCCTCACAATAGTCTATTCTACATCTTCTGGATGCAGAGTATGTTTTTATATTGCTTTTTATCCTTTTCTTTTTCTTTTTTTGGCCCAAGTTCACTCTACAGAGCTAGTGCTTCCCCTACTCCTTTACCCCTCATTTTTGAAATATGTTTTTGGCACCTTTAAAAAAATTGATAACACATGATGGGTCTCACAGATAGATTCAGGCTCTTGTGTCCAACTAGCAAAGAATCCCAAGTATATATCCAATGGTAAAAGAAAAAGCAGCTACATTTTTTGAAAATAGCAGAAAAAAATATGCTTAGGGTAGACACAAACAGCAAAGTGGTGTTGGAGAGACAAGAAAATACAAAGCACGAACAGATGAGTCAGGTTTTTGGATTTTAAAATATGCGCAGCCCAACTGTGTACTTCTCATGGTGTCTCTAGATATGATTAACAGGAATAATTGACAGGGCACTGAGTCATCTCAGGGGCTTCCAGCATGCATACCCGCCCCAGAGTTCACTTTGATTAAATTACATACATTAGAAACAATCCATATTTATGAATCTTGAATGAGGTTTTAGTGGGGTAAATGTTACTGAAAATCAGGCCATGAGACCTAACAAGTGTGTACTCTGGCCTAGAGCTTTAAAGATTTCATCAATCTTTGTTACATTATTTTCTTGCTTCTTAGAACAGTGAAAGGAGGACTGGCCCTGGAGTATCGCTCAAATTCAAGTGGGCGGAGGGGAGAGGTCTCCCAGCCCCACTGTTATCTATACTAAAATGAGTACTCTATTCGATAGCAGAAACAGAAGAAAAAAGACTACTTGAAAATATATAGTCAGCAGATGGAAAAAAAGAGAGAAAAAGGAATGAGCAAAACTTAAGGAAACACTGGAACAACACTGAAAGGGCAAATGTTCAGTTTGTTAAGGTTCGAGAAGGACCTGAGTATGTGAAAGGGGTAGAGAGCTTATTCAAAGATGTAATAAGAGAAAACTTCTGTTATGGCTTATACCTAGATGTCCCCCCAAAAGCCTCATGTGTTCATAGGTGGGGCTTTTGACAGTGACTGGATCATGAGTTTGTGATTCTGGATTATTCTGCTGATTGGTTTAGCATAGTTCTTGGTGTGAATGAATGGCTTTCCTGAAGATGGAAGATGTACCCTGGGTGTGAGTGGCTCCAACAATTGGTTTGTAGCCTGGGTGGCATAAAAATGGGAAGAAGGAGGCCAAGCTGCCACCTGCCTGCACAGACACGAGCTTGCCATGCAGTGAGCTGCTTTCTACCTACACTGCCATGGACTGTTTCTCCTCTCCCAGGCCACCCTCCCATAGAGCCAGCTGATTATGGACTGAAACCTCTACAAACTGTCAGCTAAAATAAGTTTTCTCCCTTAACTTGTCAGTGTCAAGTACCTTGTCACTTAGTTACTTAGAAAGTAACTAAGACAACTTCTAAAATGTAGATAATGACAAACATATACAGGCACAGAAAGGCCAAAGGTGAACAGTCATATTCAACTCAACCAGTCTACCCCCAACACGTACTGTAATCAAGCTTTCAAAAGTTAAAGAGATTCCCAGAGCAACACAGGAAAGGAAATAAATAGTACATTAAAAGATGTTCTAATTCTTCTGACATCAGGCTTCTCAGTAGAAACCTTATAGGTCAGGAGGGAATCAGATGAGATTTTTTTATACTGACAAAGGAAAAAGTTCTCATTCAAGAATATTGTATCCCACAAAGCTATTCTTTAGAAATGAAGGAGAAGTAAACTCATTTTCAGACAAATACAAACTGAGAATTTATCACCACCAAATTTGTCTTAAAAATGTGGAAAGGAGTTCTTCATATTGAAAGAAAAACATTGATTAAAAGAAAACAACTGAAAGTTTAAAACTTAGTAAACTTTAGTAACTACCTAAAATTTCAGAAAATTCTAATTTGCAAATGGGTATGTTAACTATTAATATACATGGCCTATTATCTATATCTTCATTATGAAGACTATAAATAAACCAAGAATACATCAATAAGTTAAGAGATAAGTAATACAAAAAGTTATAAAATGGGAATCAACATTTAAAATTCAGGGAAAAATAAAATGTAATTGAAGAGATTTTTATTAGCTTTTTCTATCTTTTTTGTTTCCTTTTCCATTTTTATGAAAGTATAAGCTGCTATTTTAAAATGACTTATAAACTCAAAAGACTGTTTTGAAGCTTCATGATAGCCACAAAAAACCTACAAGAGACACACCAAAAATAATAAGCAAGGGATCAAACATATACTAGATAAAACACTTGATCACAAAGGAAAATTCTAAGAGAGGCAGAAAGAAAGAAACTACAAAAAATCAGTAACAAAACAGAAGTAGTGAAACTGAACCTATTAATAATTACCTTACAAGTGAAAGGATTAAATTCTCCAAAGTCACTGAATTGATTTTTTTTAAAGGATCAACTATATGTTGCTCACAAATAATGCACTTCATTTCCAAGGACATGCATAGGCTGAAGATAAAGCGCCACAGAAAGTTGCTTGCAAAGAGAATCCAACAGGGAGCAGCAGTACCTACACTTGGATAAGACTTTTAATAAAAAGCAGTAAACAGAGACAGGAAACATTATTATATACGATAATGTGGTCAATTCACCAAAAGAAAATAATACCCTAAGTATATATTCACCTTATATTAGAATACCTAAATATATAAATCAAATATTAATAGATTTTAAAAGGTTGACTGTATTACCATAATTGCAGTATATTCTGACACCCCACCCAGTAATGTACACATCACCCAGACAGAATTAACCAAATAATAAATAATAAATAAATAAATGGCATTAAACTATATCCTAAACCAAATAAATTTAAAGACATCTGTAGTATATTCTATTCAACAGCTGTAGAACGTGCATTCTCCTTAACAACAAGTGGAAAATTCTCTAGGGTAGGTTACACCCTAGGTAGGTTATACCCTAGTAGGCTATAAAATAAATCTTAACAACTTTTTAAAGATTGAAACTGTATCAAGAACTGTTTTCAATTGCAAAGCAATAAAACTAGAAATCAATAACAAGAAAAACATTGAAAACTAAACCACATATCCTGAAATAAACAATCCATCAAGAAAAAAATTTTAAATGAAACTTTCAATGTTTTAGAAAAAAATGAAGCATAACACACGAAAAGTCTATGGGATATAGCAAATGCATAAAAAAGAGGAAGGTTTATAGCAAAAACTACATCAAGCAAAGCAGAAAGATCTTAAATAAACAACCTGTCACTGCACCTTAGGGAACTGGAAAAACAAGAACAAAACAAACACAAAATTCTAAGGAATGATAAATAAAGATGAGAGCAAAAAAACTGAGAAAAGAAGGAAAAAATAGAAACAAACTCTTGTAAATAAGGAGAGGAAGAGGGGATGAAGAGAGGGGAGGGAAATAGGAAAAAAGAAGAGTCAAGATAGACCAAGTACAGGTACAAATTCCCTATGATCAGTGTGTTCACTGTGTATGTATAAAATGTACCAATAAATTTAATTAATGAAAAAATAAAGATCAAAGCAGATGTAAATAAAGAAAGTAAATATACAATACCAAATAAAAAATGAGACATTAAAGCTGACACAAAAGAAATGCAAAATATATTTAGAGATTACTATGAACAGTTGTAGGCCAACAAATCTGAAAATCACATAAGTAAGCTCTTTTTTGTTTGCTTTACATTGGTAGAGCTGCCAAATCAAAACACCACAGAGTTGAAAGCTTAAGCAATAGAAATTGATTCTCCCACAGTTCTAGGAACTAGAAATCTAGGGTCATGGCTGTAGGTCTTGAATCTGTTTTTGTCCAGGGTGAACAGGTCCTGAGAACGAGGTACCCGCAGATGAACAGAAAAGGAAGAGGAAAAAGAAATACAAGAGAAACAAAATTCTGGGATCAGGGGGCTACAGCCTCTTGGACTGCAGCCTTGAATAACATTTTCAGTAACCTTCTATTGAGAAAAAACAAAAGAGGCAACTGGGCTAGTGAGAGGATATCAGCCCTTTTAGCAAGGACAATTCAACTCAATTATCATAGGCCTGAGACTTGACTAGTTAGCCATCATGTTACCATTCCTTCCTGCATATCACATCAAAGCATTTAGTGTTGACGCTGGGGCTTATAATGCTTTTGCCAAAACCCAACAATAAAGTCTTGGTCAGGCCTGAGGCAATGCATTGAAAGAGTAACTAAAGAATGTCCTTCTCCACAATGGTGGCAGCAGATTTGGTTTCTCCTGAGGCCTCTTGACCTATAGATGACCTTCTTTGCTGTGCGTCTTTACATGATCCTCTGTCTGTGTTGTAGGGCTTTGTCCTAAGGACACACACACAAGCGTGTGTGAACACAGAGCCTTTGCCCGGAGTTGAATCTCCCTCCCCTAACCCAGCCCCTTTCTGTAATTTTGTATTTTGAGACAGGGATTTGGTAAATTGCTAACTTGCCAAGACTGGGCACAAACTTACAAGCCTGCGGCCTTAGCCTGCCAGGGTGCCCCACCCCTACTTCTCTTCTGAAGGGTACCGGTTGTATTGCTTTGGGCCCACTCTATTGACACCATTTTAACTTCATTACCTGTAACTTAACTGTATGTTTGAAACAATGTCTCCAAAACCTAGTCACAGTCAGAAGTACTAGGCATTAGGTTTTCAACATCTGAATTGTTTTTGAAGACAGGTCAGCCCATACCATTTTCCAAAATGTTTTTCAAATATCTTTAGCAATGAGTTAAGAAATTACTGTTCTTCAAAATTATATTTCTTCCTTGTACTTTGATGACTCTTTTACTTCCTCTTCAGATTCTTTCTATATTTTATCACTAAACTTGTGCTAATATCACACTGGGAGATTGTGACAATCTCTTCTTGTGTTCTAGGAGAAAACGTGTATCTCTTCATTTTACTAAGTGAAATGAATTCACTCCATTTTTTGTTTTATGTATTGGGGGTGGTCCTGGGGATGAAACCAAGGATCTTTCCCATGCTAGGCCAACATTCTACCATGGAGCTGAGCTGCATCCCCAATGCATAGATTTATGTTAAATACTGACTCCCAATTCTGCACCACCACTGCCAATAAATATGCATCCGTTGATCAAAGTACTGTCAAATCTCTGTTCTTTGGCATTAAACTTATCAAATTTTTTCAATAAATTATGTTAACTAAAGTTAACATTTCTGTATTTTAATCATTTTTCTTTTAAACTTTATTCATAAGTGACAGAACAGCTATTTATTCTTCCAGAAATTACCAATTTCCGGAGAACTAGAGCTCTAAATTTTCCTTAACTCGGTCTACTTCTCTAACTTATCAACTCTCCTCTCTACTCAGGAGAAAATAAATGGGACTCACCAGACTACCTACTATCAGTAGCTAATCTGACAAAATGTGTAGCAACTAGGCAACTAATTTAGATAACTAAACCAGACCTAAAATCTGAACGGACCATCTGAAAAGACCATAGGAAGTATCTGAGAAAGTGCTGAATAACTCCAGCTTTACTATGCAATAGGTAAGAGATTTAGAAGTTATCCATGAAATTTTAACTCTCTGAACTGATACAATGTCTAACTTATAACACGTGAATCTTGCTGAAATGAAGCATTTTTCATGTTGATCCGTAGGTCCAGACTGCATTAGTATCTCCTTTCTGTTCCCGTAGTGAAATACCCGAGTTGGCATGCTTTATAAAGAAAAGAAGTTTATACTGGCTTGTAGTTCTGGAGGCCCAAGGTTGAGTGGCCTTTTTGGTGATGGTTTTCTTGCTGGGAGAGCCTCAGGGTGGTACAAGGCATGACGTGGCAAGAGTCAGGGAGCTCCAGTGTGCGTTCTGGTTTCTCTTTTTCCTGTCATGTAGCACCAGGGTGTTACTCAGCATGGGGAGGTTCCATCCTGATGACTTTGTCTACCCCTCATCACCTCCCTGAATATCATAGTTAGATTAAGTTTCCACCTGCTGAAGAGTTAAAATTAAGTATAGAAAGTTCTTCCCTCACTACATAGTGCCTTGTAAAACTCAGACTTTGGGGTGCATTGGCAGGGCATACTGACTCAGAGAAACTCCGAGTGAGCCTGGTGGGCTCCCAAGGACGGCTGTTTGTTACCTATCTAGAAGACACAAATGTTTGTTCTCTTATGCACAAACACGGTTCCTGGGGGCCACAAACACTCTGCCTCTAGTTATGAACACAGTGGGAAACTGTCATTTTATCTCAACTGCTATTTGAGGAGCCTCAAAGGTGACGGCCTTTGGAGTCTCATCCATAGAAAGGATGCTCTGCCCAGACCCTTCCCAATCGAAACCACGAAAGCTACATAATGGGACTCCCTGGCATTGGAATTGGAATTTCAAGTGTTGGAGCTCTTCCTACCTGGTTATGTAACTTTCTCCCTTTACTTTCTTTCTTCTGTGTAATCAAGTATGTGTCACTTGACAGTTTATTGAACTTTGTTTTATTGCTTTTACCTTGCTGTTGGGGTTTTTGTTGTTTGTGAATCCAAACCTCTAAATTAAGCAGCTGCAACAGACTGTAATCTTTTTAAGGTTACCCCGTCCAGCACCTCACAATGGGAAATAAACTTCAACATATTAACTCTGGGGAGACTCACTCAAACAATATTCAAACCATAGCAAAGACTTTGTAAGCTTCAAGGTGTTTTGTCTTGAAGGCCCATCAAAGCCTTTACTTCAAGGACTTACTCCCCAGATACTTAATGTTAAAGCCTCTTAATTCATAGAAAGTGTGCGTAGCTGTAATGGTTGATACAGTGTGTCAACTTTAAAAGTTTAGAAATTTAATGAAGCAGCTCAGCAAGGGGCCAGGGCCCTCACTTCCTAAACATCCTCATCTAGTGCAAGAGGAGGGCAGGGAGATGGTGTGAGTGCTACACCTGCCCCAGGGGGTGAGAGCCTGCTTACAATGTAAGGGGGGAAAGAGGCTTGTTTTCCCCCTTTTACTCTTGTTGCTTTTGCTGTTTTCTTCCACCTTGAAGTATTGCCCCTGGCTGAGGCCACCCCGCCTTGGAGCCAGCAGTTATGGACTGAAACCTCCACAAATTGTAAGCTAAATCTGTCCTTAATTTGGGGTGTCAGGTATTTTGTCTCAGCAAGGAAAGAAAAGTAACCAAGGTAATAGCTCAGATTGTTTTTCAATTTTTATTTTTCATTAGTATATATTTTCAGATCACATTCCTCATGAGGAGGTGATACATACATGTATAATAAGTCTGAATTCTGTGTCCTCTTGTCTGCTAGCTTCCTCTCCTCTTCCCCCTCCATTCTATCCTTCTCTCAGTCCCCTTCCCATTTGCAAAAGGTCTATTTCCTATGGTCTGTCTTTTATTTTGCTTTTCATTTATATTTTGGGATTTTTGATTAACAGAAACTATATGATACTTAAACTTGTGTGTCTCCACTTCTCAGATGAAGAAATACAAATAGCAAATAAATACATGAGAAAATGTTCAACATCATTAGTCATTCATGAAACGCAAATTAAAGCAACTCTGAGATTCCATTTCATCCCGGTAAGAATGGCTACCATTAAGAAATCAACCAATAACAAATTCTGGCAAGGCTGTGGAGAAAAAGGAACTCTTTTCCATGACCGGTGAGAGTGTAGACTGGTGAAACCACTGTGGAAATCAGTTTGGAGATTCCTCAGTAAACTAGGACTAGTGGTCCCATTCAATCCAGCTATTCCCCTTCTGGGTATTTTCCCAGAAGATCTGAAAACATCATATCACAGAGATATATGTGCACCCATGTTTATAGCAGCACAATTTGTAATAGCTAAATCATGGAAGCAACCCAAATGACCATTCACTGAGGAATGGATAAAAAAAGTTGTGCTATTTTTACATAATGGAATATTACTCAGCTATAAAGAAAGATAATCTCAAGGATTTTTTTTTTTTTATTTTAGAAACATAAAAGTACAAAAACATATTGACAAACAGACACCCATTATCATAGAAAATAGTACAATCACAACTAATCTATAGACAAGGTGATATGGTCTCAACAGTAGTTGTTGCTTTATCCATTGATATCTTCGAATTGTAGATGTATGGACCCATATACAGACATGCAAATTTAGTCA